>CAUYRT010051379.1:0-31112 GCA_963574885.1 Lepilemur ruficaudatus
ATTGGCCAACTAAAAATATATATAGAAAAAATTAGCCGAGCATGGTGGCGCATGCCTGTAGTCCCAGCTACTCGGGAGGCTGAGGCAGTAGGATCGCTTGAGCCCAGGAGTTTGAGGTTGCTGTGAGCTAGGCTGATGCCATGGCACTCACTCTAGCCCCGGCAGCAGAGTGGGACTCTGTATCAAAAAAAAAAAAAAAAAAGAAATGGTAGGAATACAATGTACAATTACAACTCTATGCAGGAATATCATATTGTGCTTGCATCATTTATGCTAATAGCCCATTTTCAAAGACACAAGTCAGTCTTAAGCACAAAAACTCTCTATACTTAGCAGCTAGTGGCAAGATACATACCTGGGCCTAAATATACTATACTATGTACGTTCAAAATGTATTTTAAAACAAATTCCATATTTCCAAATAGTTGAGAAAATTAATTAGGAAGTATAAAAAGACCTTAACTACATTAAAAAATCCTTCATTACTTCTGTTCGGGTGTCAGTACACATGTAATGAGAATATAAAATGCAAGCACTTTCCCTTTAAATCTATACATTTAAAGTATAGCCAAACTTAAAACAAGACGAGACATCCCTGTGTATGAATATTTATGGCAACTTTCATCTGCTGCTTGAAAAACTGGCACTCTAGTATTAAACATATATCTGTAATTATGTGCTAACTCAGCAATCAATGACATGACAAATATTCAATAGTGCAAGAAACATTTCCTTTAAATCACTTAGCTAGTCAAATAGTGACTATCACTAGTCAAAAGATGTATTTAATTCATTATTACAAAAAAGTAAATTCTTATTGTGTGACAAAGAAATAGATGCAGTTTTTATTTTTAGAAAGTAGACATGATATAAAGTAGAGCTCTATTTCCACATCTTGTCTAAGTGCCTTTTAGATGCAATGTCAATAGTATGTTCCTACCTCAATTAGAGACTGCTACCATTTTAGCTATTGCCAGCTGCCATTCCTCTACTAGATATCAAATATGTAGTGGATACAGACATGTATCCCTCAAAATGTATAGAACATTTTTATTATTTTAAAAATTCTTACCTTTGCTATTTTCTTTTCACTTATCACCAGTAAATGGATTTTCCATTGTTTTCATTTCCCTAATATCCCTCCTTTCTTAAGAAATTTTGAAACCTGATTTTTGATGCTGTAGTTTTGCTGAAAATAATTTATGATTCAGTAAATTTATGCAAAAAGAAATATTCATCTTCTCTTTACTGCCAAATTCAATGTCCTCTTCTCAGAACTTTTTCTCTTGACTTTGCTGCAGCTGTGACACTGTTGATCACTCCCTTCCTAACCACTCCCATTCTTTCATTCTTCCCTAACACTCTTGCCTTTTTCCAAAATATAGCTTTTAGTCTCCTGCTTTTCTTTCTAAGAGAATTATAACAGTTTAACTGTATTTGATAGCTTTGACAGTCACTTCTATGCTGATGACCAGTAAATCTATTTCTCTAGTAATATATTTTCAAATATGTTCTAGTTCATCATCTCTAATTATATAATGAAAATTTCCATTTGGATATCTTGCCACAAAATAATACCATCTTATGTGAAACATATAAAATTAAATGTCATCTTTTCTTGGAAATGTGTTCCCCTTTACAAATTCTTCATCTATGTCAGTGACACATTACTCTCTTCCTTTAACCTAGACCTTGGGATCATATTCGCACTTTCCTTCTCTTTTTTTTGCACCTTGCTTATAACCAGGTGGTCCCTAAGTCCTGTCATTTGCTCTGTCGAAATCATTCTCATAATGATTCCTTCCTTTCCATTGCCACTGCCACACTGGCTCCTGTCTTGCTCACGTGGTTCGTCTCGTTTCTTCTCCCTAGTTTAAGTCCTATATAAGCTTCCAGGCTCAAGTTCCAACCACTGCTGTAGTACCTTGAATACTCAAGCCTTTCATGGTCTTCCCTTCTCTGAACATTCACTGCCATTTTTAATCTGCTCTATACAATTCAATAGTTAATAAAATGTTGTCTTTTATTATTTGCTGCTCCATGTCAATATCTTAAAGGCAATGTACCTGTTAGCTCTGTAAAGCAAGGCCTATTTATTTTCTCTGTACTTTACACAGCTTAGCCCAGTGCTCAAGTTCTGAAGAAACACTGGCTATATTCACATTACTAATTTTGTTCTCTAATATAAAAAGGGATCGCATTTTCTAAACTATAAAAAGTATATTAGCAATGGTAAACAAAGTATCATTTTACTTCTTAAAATACTCCCCTATGACATACATATATCCACATCAAGAAGTATGAAGTAAGGCAAACTAGGTCCCCTACTCTCCTCATAATTCTGGCTAATAGGAGTAGCAATTCCGTGCTTGCCTACCAGGGATTTCTTTCCTTAACTTTCCCCTTTAGAGACCTAGCACATTGAAAAAAAAAAAACTTAAATAACCTTAGGCACAACATTTCACTTAGTAGCTACTAGGAAAATGTTGAAATGGTTGTTGGTGAATAAATACCTCAGCTCTGTTTCATAAACCAACCATTAAAGAACTATGAGTCCACAGAGGCTACACAAACTCATCTGCTCATTTCCGAGCAGTGATAGACATTAGCCAAGATGTAGGGCTCTTCAGCATTAGACAAGCAGGCACTCGGGAACTGCTCACACTATCATTTTATTGATTTCATTTAAATACAGAATTTATTTTGTGTTTGAAGCTGACCCAGTTGGTGGTTCTTAATGATTGTATTTTTTTGTCAAGTGTCTTCAATGCTCAACTTTTGAATTTCTTGGAACAATTCTTTGAAGTAAAGGAAACTGAGGCAAAGAAGGATGGGTCCTCTAGTTGATCGTCTCTCTTCTCTCCCCTCCTACATTCCTCATTGTTTTTCACCTTTTTGAAGGTGGCTATACATTAGCCTTTTAAAATCTTGCACAAATCAAAATTCACATGCTCAGTTTGTTTAAGAAAACAGTGTAGTAAAATTCTGCCAACAAGAAACATGATTTCACTAGAAAACTATGCACTTGTAGCAGAAGACTGATTCTGAAGCATGAAGACTGAACCCTACTATACCAAGGAAAAGGAAAGGCTATTCCATAAAATACAAAGAGATTTTTTAAAGATTTTAGTTAGATCTCTTTAATCTTTCATATGGAAATAATTATGTCTTACCACACTGCACAATGGCAAGTTATCACAGCTTCACCATTCTCAAAGCCTAAAACCTTATAAACTATTCACCTTATATAAACACAAATTAACAATGTATCATTGCAATTCCTCAAAGACATCTGTTTATAGAAAAGGCATTCTAGTCCCTAATTTGTGAAGTATCAATATTGATAGTGCTAAGAGTTGCAGAAGTGCATTGTTTAGCACATTTGGCCACCTTTTTCAATTCTATAATCTGGTAACTCCAGCTTTTTCAGATTAATTTTAATGAGAGAATTTTATGAGTCTCTTGAGAATTGGTAATCTGTCATCTCTACTAACTTCTACACAGGTGTAATATCAAAGGTAAATATATTTTAAGTAATATAAAGAGTGTGGTAATGTCTAATAAATAAGGGAAAAAATCTCATGTGATATAATTTTTTCTGTATTTCAATACATTGGATCCGAACATTTATCCTAAAAAAAATCAAGAAAAAGGTGATACTGTTATATCACCGAGATGTACAGTATTTCTGAAACACTGACTACTTTCAAGAGACATTTCGTTATTTCTGTTTCTATAATCTCATATCTGTGGGAGTTAATTTAGCCATATATATTTTTTTAAATTGAAAAAAGATCTCCAAATATCCATTTATGGTCATTACCTCAGAACTGGAATTACAATTTATGTGGTTAGGTCATTCTACTTAAGAAATTATAATTAATTGCATGTTAGAAGATCAGTATCTTATTAAAATAACTAGGAAACCCAAAATATTAACATAATACAAAGAGACAAGGGTACTCTGACACATAGGGGATAGCTTAACAAAGTTTTCAGAGCTAAGCCCATGCCATAAACCCTATCACTGAGACTAGTGATACTGTTGTATCTACATATGTCTGTGCTCAGAAATAAGTACTCTCCACAGTGAGATTCAACTAAGTAGTATTTGTTGAATGGGCATATCGAGTGTTACTAAAGTGAACCAATATTCATTCAACTCACTTCATGTCAGGCCCTGTGCTAGGCACTGAGGATTGAGAGGAAATCAAATTGTTATTGCATGCAGCTTATAATTTACTGGGGGCAGAGAGGACTTGCAGGAGGTGGTGACATATGGAGAGCCTGGGCAAGGGAAGGTATTGGCATTCTAGATGGAGGCCCCAGCTTGAGCAGAGGCAATGAGATGACAAACAGCTGAACAGGAACATACAAGCAGTACGGGAAACGGCAGAAGATTAGGTTGATACATACGCAGGGTCCAGTTCTGTATGCCACGCTATGGAGCTTAGACTATTGCTGAGGTAAAGGAAAAGCCACAGAATAATCTTAAGCAGGAAAAGGGGTTTAGTTAGATATACAATTTTGGTGTCTTAATGTTGCAGCAGGCTACAGGATGGATGTGAGGGTGACAAGGATGAAGGCAAGACAGGCAGTTAGGGTAGTGAAAGGGGCCTGAATCAGGGAAGCGGTGGTAGGGAGGAACAGAAGAAATTTTTAGGTCATATATTGTTAATATTTGCTGATTGCTTAGCTGTTGGAAGTGTCAGTAGGAAGGAAAACCAAGGATGGGTAACGGGAGATGTGAGGGAGTGTGGGGGAATGAGTTCTGTTTGAATATGTTGAATTTAAGATGACAGTGGGCCACTGAGTGAAGAAGCCCAGATAAGACCCCGAGCAGAGTCTGATACAAAAATCCATATTTGGGAGACATCAAATAATTGAAAACATGAGAGGTAAAATGAGACCACCCAGGGAGAGCAAGGAATAAGAAAAGTATCAGTCTGGGAAAAAAACTCTAGAGATCACTCATATTTAAGGAGCAAAAGAGGAGAAGTTTATGAATGAGAAAGTTAAGGAACAGCCAGAAAAGTATAAGAACCAGAAGAATGACGTGTCCAAGGAGTTCTCAGGTTTTTTTGGTTGGAAAAATGGTTTTTTTTTCTTAAATCAGAATTTGAATACCTTTAGAAAAGATAGATACCTTCCAGTTCAACTAAGTCCCCATCTCTACTTAACGCTGTACTATCTTCTGAGACTTGCCTTGCTTTTGCAGGCCTGTATGTCTGTGAACCCAGAGTAGAAGCTTCTGAAAAAAGGAGTCATCACAAATGTCAAACGTAGTAGAGAGGACCAGGAGGATAGGGAATGAAAGATGTCCACTGATTTAGCAACGAGAAGGTCACGGTGATTGTAATTGAGGACAGCTCCTCTGTGGTTGTGGTAGCATAATGTAGATCACAGAGGGGTGAAGAGAAAATAGATAAGATGAACATAGCTACTCTTTAGAAATTTGGAGGAGAAGGAAGGAAGAGAGATTAAATAGTGACTAAAGGGAACATGGGTATAGGAAGGCTTTTGTCTTACTTTGTTTTTAAAAAATTAGACTGAATATGTTTAAAGGCTGAGCTACTAGAGAGGTGGAAAGAGGAATACTGGAGAGACAGAGGATGCCTGATGGAGCAAGATCTGGGAGAAGGTTGGAAGAGAAAGGTATGGAAGATACAAATGGTGGGCTGAGAGCTGGACAAGTGGAGGGACTCCTTGAACTCTAAGGTTGGAGGAAGAAGGCAAAGGAACTCAGACCTAATTAAGATCCAATGCAGGTTTGCAGTAGGAAGTGACATGATTAAATTGTGTTTTAAGAAAATTAGCTTGGCATAAGCATGCATGATGGATTGGAGTGGGGAGAGGCAGCAGACTATGGCAATAATTCAAGCAGGAGATGATGGCAACTCAGACTAGAGTAGTGCCAAATAGGAATGGAGAAAATGAAAAATCTAAGTGACATTTCAAAAGGTCTGATGACATAATTCTGGGGACAGACTAGCATAGTGCAATTCAAGGAGAAGGAAGAATCAAAATATCTCAAAGATTTTAAGTGTTAAAATGGTAGTATCAGGGTCAGAAATGAGGCAAATGGAAAGCACAGCCAATGTGGGGAGGGAAAAATGTTGGACTTAATATATACAGAGTCTGAGGTGATAACTCGAATTTTAAACTCTGAAAGGAGACAAAGTCCTCTACACAACAGAAGGCTGCACAAAGAATGGAAAAAATTCAGGGTTGAAGAGAATAAGAAATATTTCATTCCGATAGGGCATATAATTTAGGGCAACTCTAACATTCCTACGGCAGAAAAAAATTTAAACAGAAGCTTATATTTTAGATGTCTCAAAATAAGATTAACTATTTCATAAGTATTTTACTTTACCTGATATAAGTAAGGCTTTACTACCATAGAAAGACCCATTTCTCAGATCCAGTAAAATCTTCTCCTAAACATGTAATCTTTTTTCAAATCCCAGACATTTAACAGCAAATACGCTTTCTAGACGAGAGAATGCATACAATAAAACTAAAGTTTCCAAACTATACATTGATTAGTGATTCAAGTACTGGTACACTGCTTTTCAGGTTTTGCTTCAGTCAATTAATACCAACAGTTACTACCAGCACTACTACTTAACACTCCTAATTCCAGAATTTTTAAGCTGGGAGGGACATTACACCAATCATAAGGGCCTGGGCATGGCAAGTGTCAATGCTCCACTTTTCATGAAGAAAACAGTAAGTACTTCACTGTGGTTGCATGGAGGGTAGAAGGAACTACAAATAAGTTTCAGGAAACTTAAATTCTGTTTCCTTGTTCCTTCTCCATTGTCAGAATTTTAGAAAATAATGTGGGGGTACAGTGTTGGAGTATGAAATTAGGGATTGGAATAGAGTCATGTGAAATAATCAGCATGAAAGTAACCTTTGGTGCCAGAATAATACTTAGGGTAATAAATTGTCTCCCTAGTGATGAAAGGAAGTAAAACAGCGCAGTAAGTTGGCATATGAACACTGTAAGCTATCTGCAGAATTCTTGGACCAGGAAAAATTATATTAAAATTGCCTAATCAAAAAGCAGGTCTAAAACCGTTCCCAAGTCCTTCCACAATTTCAAAATCTCTGTTAATACATTTCATGCAAAGATTACAAAAATATATTACAATCATAATACTCAGCATGCTAAAAATTAAAGCTAATATGATGGGGGAGGTAGTACATATTCTAATATATGATTTATAATACAGTATGAACTCTATTGAAAGTCAAAGGGGTTAGGTGAGCCATCATCAAAATCAGAGGCAGCATAACATGATAGCAAAGAACAGGCCTATTTTGAAAATGCAGTAAATGATTGCATAGTTAAGAGGATGAACACAACACTCAAACTTCCAAGTGTTCACAGTCCAAGCAAACAAAAATGAAAAAGCAGTCTCTAAAGCCCAGAGAACCATCATTTTTTCTCTTGCATTGCAACTACTATGTTATGAAGTCCCTCCCCATTTTATTTTCTCAAATATAATCCAAGAGTTCCATATTTTAAAAGGCCATCCTGGATAAATTTTCAAGAAATCATCCTCAGCTCCTGGAGGACTAATTTCCATATATATTTAATGTTCACATATTTAATATTTGGGCATACAAAATCCCCTGGAGGCATCTTAAATTATCTCACAGGTGAAAAGCTTTAGAAACCATCTACTATTCCAAACTCTTTATTTTACAGATGAAGAAATCAAGGCCCAGAAATGGGAAGCAACCTGACCAAGGTCACAGGGCCAGTAAGAAGCAAAACTGGGACTAGCATCTAAGAGCCCTCTCAATCCATCGCTCTTTCTACTTTTCATAGCTGCCTCTCAACCTGAACCTCTAAGGGTGTGATATTTAAGGAAAGATTCGATAGAAAGAATGGATAGATGACTATGTGGGTGAATGGACATTCCATAATATTATTCACAAAATATGTTTCTGTTTTGAAGAAGCCAAGCCTAGTTCTTGTCACATGTCACAGCAGTCGCTGCTTTCCACTAGATACCAATCTTGGCAGCAAAGAACCTTCTAGTACACCTTGCAGTTTAGGAGACTATTCACTTGCCCGCACACATACAAGAAAGGAGGATTGCCCCTACTCCAATCCCTCTGGCTCCCAACCCCCTAACTTCCCTGTCCTATACTCATTCTTTACCTGGCGTTGTTGCATCGCACTTACACTCTCCCCACTTCCTCTACACCTATCCACCCTCAGTTTCTCCATTTAGACCAGGTGTCCTTTACTAACTGCATGCCTCAATTAGCCCTCCCCCCTCAACAGGCCCTTGGATCCTTCTCATTGCACAGTTGCCAAATCTCAGCCTTTTCAAACCCCATGGCCCCTTCTGGCTTACACAGTGATGTGGCCGGCGCCCCGCACCAATACAGGGTCGGGGGCATATCGCCGCAGATGCTCCTCGCTCACTACCCGAGGCGGGGGCGGCGCCTCCTCCTCTTCCTCCTCCTCCTCTTCCTCCTCCTCCTCCTCCTCCTCCTCCTCCTCATCATCCTCGTCATCGTCGGGCCCAGATACCGACGACGACGACGGCGACGACGACGACGTTGCTGCTTCTTCTTCCTCCTCCTCCTCCAGTTCCGAGATGGTGTCGAACTCCGCCATGTTGGGCAGCAGGATGCTCATCACGTGACCTCGCGATCGCCGCCACTCTCACGGAGAAGAGTTTGAACCTGCTGAGGTGCTGGAAGAGGAGGGGGAACGAAATGAAGAGAAAGAGGAGGAGGGGGTAGGGACGGGATTTGCGGAAACGCGCCTGCGTGTTGGGCAGGACGGGGGGCGGGGGGGCCGGTTGCTGCAGGCGGGGGTGTGAGAGAGAGGAGCAAATTCAGTGTACGCTTGCGCGGCTCGGCGGGGAGGGGGCTGTTAGAGGTGAACTCCGGGGAATCGCCGAGGTCTGGTCTGCGGGTGCCCGTCTTAGCCCTGCGCTCTCCGCGCGCGCTGCTTCTGTCCCGGGACGTAGCTTCTGATTTAATTCCCTATTAATTAAGCTGGGTATTATTACCGCCAGTGCAGGCGGGCGAGGGAAAGCGTATTCTATAAAAGTAAAGTTAGCTCTTTGCCCACAATACATGGTATATACCAATCTCTTACGTTTAAGAATTACACTTTAAAAGACTTTTGCGTCAGAACTTTGCCACAGCACTGAAAGGCAGGGTACGCATTTTTTATTAACATTTTACTCAAGAGGAAACTCTATTACTACTTCTGTGTAGTACTTACGGAGGATTTTGTAAATGTCGGGGACTGTAATAAGTGCTTTATATGCATGGCTCGTTTAATCCTCTACAACCCTGTGAGGTATGTACCATGATGATCTCATTTTGCAGATAGGAAATCTAGATGCAGAGAGATTAAGTAAGTTGTCCAAGGTCAGGGAGCTACTAAATGGTAGACCTGGTTTTACATTTGGGGGTCTCTTCTGATTCTAAAATCCCAGTACTCCTACCAAAGGGCTATACTGCCTGAAGTTGTTTGGAAAGGTTTTGTACAGCAGTGCCTTTTGAGCTGTTTCTTAAAAGATGAATCAGAGTATAGAATATGTATATTGAATTTTGGAGGGTTTTTTTAGGGGGGAGGGAGCCTGCCAACCTAATAAAACATGGATTAACATTATCCGTTTCCCAGACACTGGGCTAGGCTGTTTCACATAACACTTCAGTTAGCCTTTAAACAATCCTGCGAGGTAGGCATCTTATATATATTTCGATGCCAAAACTGAGTGTCAAGAAATTTGAAGTAATTTACTGAGGTCTATGGTGACATTTTGTCCAAAATGTTCCATTTTAAATAGTCTGTCTTCTCCACACCCACTAAAGTGTTGTAGAGATCACATATTTTGAGTTTACGAACAATGTACCAAACTAGTTCGTATTTGGCAGCAGCACAAAAATCCGTATCATTAAGACATGAAGGCACATGGCTAAGTAACACAACAAATATTGTAATCCAGATATTCTAATACCAGCTTCACTGCTCTTTCTGCTACAGTGCAGCCTCATGCCAATCAGATGGTGAGACTCTGGAAACGGACAGCCACACTTTAATTCAGGATGAGCAGTACAGTAACAGTGTAACAGTATAGCAGTATAAATGAAGTTTGTAGGGTGTATGAAGGAGGAAGAAATTAGTTCTATAAGAGTAACAAATCAAATCATTATTATGAAGGAGTTTGTGTTATTAAAGTGAAAAATTTTCCATTTTATTCAAAAGTTTGATCATTTAGGAACTTTATTTTTATTTTATTTTATTTATTTATTTTTTTGAGACAGAGTCTCACTCTGCTGCCCGGGCTACAGTGAGTGCCATGGAATCAGCCTAGCTCACAGCAGCCTCAAACTCCTGGGCTCAAGCGATCCTCCTGCCTCAGCCTCCCGAGTAGCTGGGACTACAGGCATGCGCCACCATGCCTGGCTAATATTTTCTATATATTTTTAGTTGGCCAATTAATTTCTTTCTATTTTAAGTAGAGATGAGGTCTCGCTCTTGCTCAGGCTGGTTTCGAACTCCTGACCTTGAGCGATCCGCCCACCTCAGCCTCCCAGAGTGCTAGGATTACAGGCGTGAGCCACCGCGCCCGGCCATTTAGGAACTTTAAAAGTCAGTTGTAGCACTATCAATAAGCAACAAAATATAGCTTTTTGTAGTATAGAGAACTTCATCTATTAGCCAGAAATTATAAGAACTGGAACCTTAAAGTATTTCATAATAGCCTTCTGGCAACACATATATATCTTTGCTTTTCTTGGATGTTAATAAATGTGTCATATATCAACTGTGGGAATAAAATACCTTAGACTTAACATCAATTCCATATTCTGCACCAGTTCTCTTTCAAGAAAAAAAGAAAACCCATAGACAAGACTAAAATTTTTCCAAATATATTCTCCACAATGGTCCACTAAGTTAATATCTAGAGGGAAAAGTATTTTGCTGATTAGTGCTTAAATGGTAGTTTCTCCTATTCACCACTCAAGATTAGGTTAGGAAGGCATATTTGAAGGAGAGAAAGGGAAGGCAGCAAGGGGTGGACTATTGCAAATAAGGTATTGGAACTATGGTAAAAGTGAAGAAATGACAGCTGTGGGGAATGGGAGGAAAGGAAAGGGAGGAGAAAATTCTCCCAAAATGCAAAGAGGCCCCTGACATTTAGTCAGATGTGAAAAGATCAAAGTGGTTCAGGGAAGTGCTATACTTGGCTAAATGCACAAGTATAGTCAAAACTGCTCATCCATTTTCTTGTGTATACATTGTGCTTAAAAGGTATGTGTGATTCCAAAGGTAATTTATTTTACTGAACTACAGGAGAATTTGGGATTGAACAAGCTAAGAAAAACACATCTTGTTTATATATTGTCAACAAACACGAGAAACACCATGTCTTCTAAATGATACTTTAGCACTGAGAATAGTAAATCAAGGAGTGGATGGAAAAGAAGGCAGATCACATAACATTCTGCCCTGTGTGCTAAGCAGGCATTTGATTAACTCTCATATAATGGATGGGAACCTGAGGCATAAGGTCACAGGCTTTATCACCTAAGAGGGACTCAAGTTTAAAACAGCTGTAACATTTATTTATTTATTATTATTTATTTATTTACAATATTACCAGGGTACATACATCTTGGTTGCATAATTTGCTTTTGTACAGTTTGAGTGGAAGTTATAAGTGTGCCCTTCAGCCAGCTATTGTGCATTATACCTGTTAGGTGTGAATGTACCCATTCCCTCTTTCCCCCTCCCACCCACTTGACTTCCCTTGAATTTTACTTCCCATATGTGCACAAAAGTGTTGGTCAATCAATTCAAGTTAGTATTGAGTACATGTGGTGTTTGTTTTTCCATTCTTGCTATACTTCACTAAGAAGAATGGCCTCCGGTTCCATCCAGGTTGTTACAAAAGATACTAGATCTCGATATCTTTTTGTCTTTATGACTCAGTAGTGCTCCATAGTATGCATATACCACAATTTATTAATGCACTGAGGTATTGATGAGCATTTGGGTCAATTCCACATCTTTGTGATCATGAATTGTGCTGCTATAAACATTTGATTCCAAGTGTCTTTTTAATAAAATGTCTTTTTTCCTTTAGCTAAATACCTAGTAGTGGGGCTGGGCATGGTGGCTCACGCCTGTAATCTTAGCACTCTGGGAGGCCGAGGCAGGAGGATCGCTCCAGGTCAGGAGTTCGAAACCAGCCTGAGCAAGAGCAAGACCCCGTCTCTACTAAAAATAGAAAGAAATTAATTGGCCAACTAAAAATATGTAGAAAAAATTAGCTGGGCACGGTGGCACATGCCTGTAGTCCCAGCTTCTCTGGAGGCTGAGGCAGTAGGATCGCTTGAGCCCAGGAGTTTGAGGTTGCTGTGAGCTAGGCTGACACCACAGCACTCTAGCCTGGGCAACAGTCAGACTCTGTCTTAAAAAAAAAAATACCTAGTAGTGGGATTGCTGGATCAAGTGGAAGGTCTACTTTTAGTTGTTGAGGTATCTCCACACTACTTTCCATAGAGGTTGTAGTAGTTTGCAGTCCCACCAACAGTGTGTAAGTGTACCTTTCTCTCTGCGTCCTCATGATCATCTGTTGTTTTGGGTAAAAGCAATTCTCGCTGGAGTTGGGTGCTATCTCACTGTGGTTTTGATTTGCATTTCCTTATGATTAGTGATGTTGAGCATTTTTTCATGTGTTTGTTGGCCATTAATCTATCTTCTTTTGAAAAGTTTCTGTTCATGTCTTTTGCCCACTTTTTAATGGGGTTGCTTAATTTTTTTCTTGTTAATTTGCTGCAGTTCTTTGTAGATTCTTGTTATCAGCCCTTTATTGGATATATAGCATCCAAATATTTTCTCCCATTCTGTAGGTTGTATATTTGCTCTATTGATTGTATCCTTGGCTATGAAGAAGCTATTTAATTTGATCAGGTCCCATTTATTTGTTTTTGGTTTTTTTTGTTGTTGTGAATGCTTTTAGGGTCTTCTTAAATTCTTTGCCTAGGCCAATGTCTGTAAGAGTTTTTCCAACATTTTCTTCTAGAATTCTTATAGTTTCATGCCTTAGGTTTAAGTCTGTTATGCATCCTGAATTAATTTTTGTGAGAGGTGAGAGATATGGATCCTGTTTTAGCCGTCTGCATGTGGCTATCCAATTTTCCCAGCATCATTTATTGAATAGGGATTCTTTACCCCAGTGTATGTTTTATCTCCTTTGTCAAAGATCAGATGGCAATATGAGGATGGATTCATATCTGTGTCCTGTGTTCTTATTGATAGATCTATGTTTCTGTTTTTGTGCCAGTAACATACTGGTTTGGTTACTATACCCTGCAGTGTAGCTTGAAGACTAGTAAAGTGATGCTTCCTGTTTTTTCTTATTATGTAGGATTGCATTAGCTACTTGTTGTCTTTTCTGGTTCCACATGAAGTGTAGAACTATTTTTTTGAGGTCTACAAAAAATGACATTGGTATTTTAATAAGGATTGCATGGAATCTGTAAATCACTTTGGGTAGTATAAACATTTTAACAATGTTGATTCTGCCAATCCATGACCATGATATGTTTTCCCATCTGTTCCCGTCCTCTGTAATTTCTTTCCTCAGTGTTTTGAAGTTCTCCTTATAGAGGTCTCTCACCTCCTTAGTTAAATACATTCCTAGGTATTTTATTTTCTTTGTTGCTATTTGACAGATACCGAGCCTTTGATTTGATTCTCAACTTGACTGTTACTGGCATATATGAAAGCTGCTGATTTCTGTGCTTTGATTTTGTAGCCTGAGACTTCGCTGAATTCATTTAACAATTCCAGGAGTCTCTTGGTTAAATCTTTGGGATTTTCTAGGTATAAGATCATACTGTCAGCAAAGAGTGATAGTTGGACCTCTTCTTTCCCAATTTTCATACCCTTGATTTCCTTCTCTTGCCTGATTGCTCTGGCAAGGACTTCCAGCACTATGTTGAATAGAAGTGGTGGTAGAGGGCAACCTTTTCTAGTTCCAGTTCTAAGCAGGAATGCTTTCAATTTTTCCCTGTTTGGTATTATGTGGGCTGTGGGTTTGTTGTATATGGCTTTTATTATTTTTAGGTATGTCCCATCTATGCGTATTTTGTTAAGAGTTCTTATCATAAAAGGGTGCTGAATTTTGTCAAATGCCTTTTCTGTATCTATTGAGGGGATCATATGGTCTTTGTTTTTGCTTCTGTTTATATGGTAAAATGCTGAACCATGCTTGCATGTCTGGGATGAAGCCCACTTGGTCATGGTGAATTATTTTTTTGATGGGTAGTTGAATTTGGTTTGCTAAGATTTTATTGAGAATTTTTGCATTTGTATTCATAAGGGATATTGATGTGTAGTTTTCTTTTTTTGTTGTTGTGTGCTTTCCTGGCTTGGTATCAAGGTGATATTGGCTTTGTAAAATGAGTTGGGGAGGATTCCTTCCTTCTCAATGTTATGGAATAGTTTCTGCAGTATAGGTACCAGTTCTTCTTTGTAGGTTTGGTAAAATTTGGGTGTGCAACTGTCTGGTCTGGGACTTTTTTTTGTTGGAAGATTTCTTTCTACTACTTCAATTTTAGTTTTTAATATTTCTGTTCAGGATTCCTATTTCTTCCTGATTGAGCCTAGGGAAGTTGTGTGTTTCTAAGACTTTGTCTGTTTCCTCCGTATTTTTACATTTATGGGCATAGAGATTTTTATAGTATTCAAAGATGATGTTTTGTATTTCTGCAATATCAGTAGTGCCTTCTCCTTTTTCATTTCTCATTGAGCTTATTAAAGTCCTTTTATTTCTGCTTCTGGGCAACCTAACAAGAGGCCCATCAATTTTGTTTATTTTTTGAAAGAAGTAACTTTTTGTTTCATTAATCTTCTGCATAATTCTTTTGTTATTGATTTCATTTAGTTCTGCTTTTAACTTGGTTATTTATTTTCTTTTCCTGGGTTCAGGATTTTTTTGCTCTTCCTTTTCCAGTTCCTTGAGATGATTCATTAGGTTGTCGATTTGTGATCTTTCTGTCTTTTAGATGTGAGCATTTAAGGTGATGAGTTTTCCTCTCAGGACTGCTTTTGCTGTATCCCACAGATTTTGATAACTTGTGTCCCCATTATCATTTAGTTCAAAGAATCTTTTAATTTTCATCTTTGTCTCCTCCTTGATATAATAATCATTCATCAATGGGTTGTTTAATTTCCACAACTTGTGTGGAGATGAGTGTTTCTATTGGAATTGATTTTGAATTTTATTCCACTGTGGTCTGAGAAGATGCATGGTATAATTTCTATTTTGTAAATGTATTGATATCTGTTTTTTGGCCTAGGATGTGATCAATTTTGGAGAAAGTCTGATGAGCTAAAGAGAAGAACATATATTCAGTGTTTTTTGGTTGGAATGTTCTGTAGATGTCTGTAATGCCAATTTGTTCTAGAGTTCTATATAAGTCCATTGTTTCTTTGGTTATTTTCTGTTTGGAGGATCTGTCTAGTTCTGTCAGTGAGGTTTTAAAGTCTCTCACTATTATGGCATTGCTGTTTATCATTTTGTTTAGATCAAGTAAGATTTGATTTATGTATCCGGGCACTCCTGTGTTAGGTGTATAAATATTTGGAATTGTTAAGTCTTCTCATTGAATTCTTCCCTTCATTATTCTATAGTGACCATTTTTGGCTTTCTTTATTTTTGTTGATTTAAAGTCTATGTTACCTGATATGAGAATGGCTACACCAGCTCTCTTTTGGTTTCCATTTGTATGGAATATTGTTTTACATTCCTTCACATTGAATCTAAATGAGTCCTTGTGGGTTAGATGTGTTTCCTAGAGACCAGAGATACTTGGCTTGTGCATATTTATCCATTCGGCCAGCCTATGTCTCTTTAGTGGGCAGTTCAAGCCTTTCACATTTATTGAGAGGATTGATATTTGGGGTGGATTTCTGAGTTGAGAACTGGGGGTGCTAGGACTGGTTCATGGTCCTGTCTCTGAGTCCTCAAAGATTGATCTCTGACTGTGCTGTGGAGAGGAATGCTAGTCCTGAGTTGCCTTTGGGGTGTTTTAGCAGATTTGATAAACCTGTTGGGTTACCTCTGACCTGTTGTCTTCACCTCTTCCGAATGTGTAGTGTGTTTGGTGTCCCATCTTAATCTCTGAGCTGGTGGATTGTACTTGTGGGTACCAATCCATTGCTCCCTAATAGCTTGAGATGGAAGGCAGTATGTTTAGGTATGGGCTTGTCCCCACTGTTGTTGATTATATTAACAGTTTGCATGGAGGAGCCAGTTGTGGAGGTATTCAGTTGTGCCTGTGGTAGGCTTTGGTCCCCCAGGTCAGGTATATGAATACCCTTAGCTTTGGGAGGGGCCTTGTGGCTTCCAGGTGTTGCTTGGACCTTGCTCCCCCTGGTGTAGAGGTGGGAACAAGATAGATCATGGCTGGGGTGGGAGAGCCTGGGTGTGGGGCTGTGCTGAGCGCCTATGGTGCTCAGAGTTTGCTTATCCAGCTGTTAGGGGGAGCTGCTGATACGGACTTTAAGGCTACCTCTCCAAGCCTGGGGAGCTGCTCCTGTTGGGAGGAGCCTAATCATGAGATTGCTGAGGCCCCTAGCCAGGCTTTTTCCATCCCTGTCCACTAGCCTGGTTTTTCTGCAGGGTGGGGCATGCCTCCTCCCTACTTGTTCTTTGTGATTGCATAGCATTTTCCCCTCCGATTAGTCTATGTGCATTCTCTCTCCATGCAAGACTGGCTCTCTAGCTAACCCACAGTTTGTGTGTCTGACATGCTGGCATGTGTCTACATGCAATGCTGGCAGATAGGGGGAGCTTCAATTGTGCACCCCTTTCCCACCACTAGACCCCAAGGCAAGTCAGGTAGGTCTCTCTATCCACGGAGGTCTCCGCTGGGGGGACATTCCCCTCAGGGGAGTAGTGGCAGCTCAAGAGACTCTTGGATCAAGCTGCACTCCCTGTTGAAGTGAGTGATGTGGGGCACCACTGCTTCAGTTCAGCCTGAGCTCAGAAGCATTCAGTTGCCATGGGAACCAGGACCTACACAAATTCAGTCCTAGTGCTGCAGCCTACTCTAGTGTGGCTATTCTCCAGCAGATACTGGGGGATGGGGTGCGCTCACAGCCCCCTGCTCCTCTGTGCTCCTCCACGCCCTCCCGTTGGATATGTTCACAAGGGCACTCTCTTGCCACCCAAGCAGGGAACTGCAACCCCTCCCCTCTATCTCTCCATCCTGTTTTTTGAGCCGTCAGTAGGTGAACACACCAAATGCCTCTGGGCAGGAATATCGCAAACTGCAGCTGTCCCACTGAATTGGTGGGAATGCACCTTCAGTGCTGAAAAGCAGGTCACTCAGCACAGAGTATTCTACGGGCTACTATGGTGGGGGAAGGGGACATGATCTCCCTCACCGCTCTGGTGTTGGAGCTGCCACTACTGTGGCTATGCTCTCTCTGAGGCGGGTTTGGCTGGGAATGCACTCCTGTTGCAGGGAGCCAAGTTTCTCAGTGAAAAGCATTTTCGCAGCTACCGTGGGGAGGGTGGAGCCATGGCTACAGGCTGGCCTCAGTCAGAATAACCTTCTGAGATGCCAGCAGTGGATGAGGTGCAGAGGAGGAGGGATCCAGATGCAGAGGTGTCAGCTCTCTGGTCCCTCTTAGCACTCCCCCGTGCCCTGTTGCTGGTGCGAGGCACCCGGGTTGGGAGAGGAGAGACCCCTGCCCCTTCACTGGGCTCCAGGACTCCCTGGATTTGGTTCACGCTGCCAATCTCTCTTTTCTCTTCTCCTCTCTCTTAGCTTCACAGCTCCTTTTGGTAGGGTCCCCGGACTCCTCTGCTGTCTCTCCCAGTGGTCCACATCTGTGCAGTAATTGTTCTCTGCTCCCCTGTGTCAGACACTCTACTCTTATGCCAGACGGTCCAAGAAGCCATGTCTCTAGTAGGCCATCTTGGCTCACCTCTGCTTTTGCAACTTTGTAAATGTTGTTGGGGCATATTTTTTGTGTTTATTTCTGGGTTATCTGTTCTGTTCCAATGCTTATGCATCCATATCTTCACCTAGACCATTCAGTCTTGATTACTGTAGCTATATATTAAGTCTTGAAATTGGGTACACTAATGCCTCCCAGTCTATTCTTGCTTGTCAAACTTGTTTTAGCTATTCTAGCCTTTTTTTGCCTCTTCATATACATTTTAGAATAATCTTGTGTGTAAGTACAAAAAAATCTTGTGACTTTGATTGGCATTTGTCCTAAACTTGAAAATTTGGAGAGAATTATGTTGTCTTCGAAACCATGAACACAGTATGTCTCTACATTTACTTCAATCATCTTTAGTTTCTTTCATCAATATTTTGAAGTTTTTGAGATGCAGATCCTATACGTATTTTTTAGATTTACACAAAGTATTTCTTTTATTGAGCAGTTGTAAATAGTATTGTCTTGGCCGGGCATAGTGGCTCACACCTGTAATCCTAGCACTCTGGGAGGCCAAGGCGGGAGGATCGCTCGAGGTCAGGAGTTCGAGACCAGCCTGAGCAAGAGCAAGACCCTGTCTCTACTAAAAATAGAAATAAATTATCTGGACAACTAAACATATATAGAAAAAATTAGCTGGGCATGGTGGGGCACGCCTGTAGTCCCAGCTACTCAGGAAGCTGAGGCAGAAGGATCGCTTGAGCCCAGGAATTTGAGGTTGCTGTGAGCTAGGCTGATGCCACAGCACTGTAGCCTGGGCAACAGAGTGAGACTCTGTCTCAAAAAAAAAAATAGTATTGTCTTTTTAAATTTTGGTTTTCACATGTTAATTTTTTGTCTAAGAAAATGCAATACAGATTATTGTGTTTTGATCTTATATCCTGCAACTTGGCTGAATTCAATATTCATAAGGGATATCCGTCTGTCATTTTTTCTTTTTGTTGCAGCCTTTCCTGGTTTTGGTATCAGGGTGATGTTGGCTTCATAAAATGTTTTGGGAAGGATTCCTTCCTTCTGAATGTTGTGGAATAATTTCTGCAGGAAAGGTACCAGTTCTTCTTTGTAGGTCTGGTAAAATTCAGGTGTGAAACCATCTGGCCTGGGACCTTTCTTTTTAGGAAGATTTTTTATTGCTGCTTCAGTTTCGGTACTTGATATTGATCTGTTCAGGAATTCTATTTCTTCCTGATTGAGTCTAGGGGGGCTGTGTGTTTCTAAGAATTTGTCCATTTCCTCCACAATTTCAAGTTTATTTGCATAGAGGTTTTTGTAGTCTTAACAAATGATATTTTTTGTTTCTGTGGCATCAGTTGTAATTGCTCCTTTTTCGTTCCTGATGGAGCTTATTAGAGTCTTTTCTTTTCTGCTTTTCATTAATCCAGCAATAGGCATGTCAATTGTTATTTTCTTAAAGAACCACTTTTTGTTTTATTAATCTTCTGTATAGTTTTTTTGTTATAGATTTCATTTAGTTCTGTTCTTATCTTTGTTATTTATTTTCTTCTGCTGGTTTGGAGTCAGTTTGTTCATCCCTTTTCAGTTCTTTGAGTTGATTCATTAGGTTGTCTAATTGTGCTCTTTCTGTCTTTTTGATGTAGGCATTTATCAATATAAATTTTCCTCTCAGGACTGCTTTAGCTGTGTCCCACAGATTTTGATAACTTGTGTCTCCTTTATCATTTAGTTCAAAGAATATTTTGATTTCCTTCTTCACTTCCTCCTTAACACAATAATTGTTCAGCACAAGGTTTTTTATTTTCCATGACTTTATGTAGAGATGAGAGTTTCTGTTGGAGTTGATTTTGAATTTTATTCCACTGTAGTCTGAGAAGATGCATGGTATAATTTCTATTTCATAAAATTTCTTGAGACATGCTTTGTGGCCTGGGGTATGGTCAATCTTAGAGAATGTCTCATGAGCTGATGAGAAAAACATATATTCATTAGTTTTTGAGTAGAATGTTCTGTAAATGTCAGTCAGGCCCATTTGTTCTAGAGTTCTGTTTAAGTCCATTGTTTTTTTGCTTATTTTCTGTTTGGAAGATCTGTCCTGTTCTGTCAGAGAGATGATGGAGTCTCTGGCTATTTGGGTGTTGGTGTTTATCATTTTGTTTAGATCAAGTAGGATTTGCTTTATGAATCTGGGTGCACCTGAGTAAAGTGCATAAATATTTAGAATTGTTATGTCTTCTTATTGAATTGTACCCTTCACCATTATATAGTGACCATGTTTGTCTTTCACTACTTTTGTGGATTTTTAGACTAAGTTATCTGAAATCAGAACTGCCATGCCAGCTTTCTTTTGGCTTCCTTTTGCTTGAAATACTGTTTTCCATCCCCTTACCTTGAGTCTGAATGTATCTTTGTTTTTTCCTCTGGTGAGGCACTCTAGTGCCTCATGTTGTGGATGGGGTGATGGGTAGGGCCCTGGAACTTCCAGGTGTGTCCTTATTCTCTACCTCAGTGGGGGTAGGTGGGGAAGTGAGGTTGGGTGGATCTAGGTTGGGTGACCCTGCCCTCAACCTCCGGGAATGCTGTTAGCAGGGGTCAAAGGTCTGTTTTCTGCTTCTGGGCAAAGCTGCCAGGGAGGGGCTGAAATAGCCCCACTGAGCTGAAAAGTCTGCATGTGGGGGTTGGGCTGTCTGAGACCTACAGTCTGGAGCAGGTCTCACTCCTTTCCACCCTTCCCTGTTCCATGGTTTCTCCCCAGCCTCTGCCAGCAGGCAGGACCTCAAGCCCACAGATCTCCCCTGGCTGTGATGTGGGCTGGGAGGTTCCTTGCCCAGGATTGCAGCCTAAGCTGTGAGCACGCCCCTCCCATGGGAGGAGGGTTGTCCCTCAAGCACGTTGATCTGCTCCTGAAGGCACACAGAGCTCAGTAGGCTTGTTCACTAATATCCCCAGCAAAACCTGGGTGCATGGGATCTGGTCTGCAGGCCTGTCCCTTCAGTCTGGGAGATCATTCCCTAGCCCTGCCTGGGAGTGTTGTGCTTGTCTCAAGTCACCAATGTCTTTCCACCTTGGGATTTTCCCCACTCTCCTGGAGTCACCAGGCAAGCAGCACCTGGAAGGGCTGACAGGTAGGGAGGTCACAGTCTGAGTACCCCTCAGTCCGCTGTAGAGTCCCAAAAGGAAAGGTTCCATTCCCTGCAGATGCCTCTGGGTGGTGGCTAAATTGTCTCTCTGGGCAGCTGGACGTAGGGAAGGGGAAAGGGAGAATAAAGCAATGTGGCACCTGCCAATCGGCTCTGGTCTGTGGGGGGTGGGGTGGGAGCTGCCCCGAGGGAGTTGGGGGCCTGGTGCCCTGTCTGTAAGAGGGTTACTGCTCACTGGCAGCAGCCATCTCTGGGCTGGCATTAGCAGGTGTCTCCAACCACTCAGGAGCCCACCAGCAGTCCAAGATGTAAGGGAGGGGAAATTGAACTGCTCTACCTACGCTTGTTGCTGGTCTCCATGCCTCACAGAGGCCTTTCTCCTTCCAGTTCTCCTCAGCAACTTCTCCCCATGGAGTCTCCTGTACTTTCAGGCACCCTTCCTGCCAAACAAATCTGATCTATGTTTATCTGCCTGTTTATTTTTTTCACTTTCTTCTAAAATCTGTCTTTCTTGCAAAGACATTCTGGGTGGAGGTTTTACTCATCCACCATCTTGCCCCTCCCTAGAATTCACCATTTCTATAAATATAAACTGTGATGAACTATACACAATGAAAATCAAGAAAAGAACTCCATTTACAATAGCATCAAAAAGTTAAAATACTTAAAAATAAATTTAATGTGGTTTTGTATACTGAGAGCTATGAAATATTGATGAAAAATTGAAGAAGACATAAATGGAAAATATCTCATGCCCACATATCTGAAAAATTAATAATGTTAAAATGTCCAAAATATCCAAAGATATTTGGAAGTATGACTTCTACAGACTTCATACAATCTCTATCAAAATTCCAATGACATTTATTCACAGAAATAGAAAAAATAATGCTAAAATTTATATGGAACCACAAAACACCCTGAATAGCCAAAGCGATCTTGAGCAAAGATCCATTCTTGGATCTTTGGAGCAAATGTCCATTCTTAGGATGGACATTTTAACAATAATGATTCTTGTAATCCATGAGCATGGAATATCTTTCCATTTTTTTTGTGCCCTCCTCAGTTTCTTTCATCACTGTTTTACAGTTATTCTTGTAGAGATCTTTCATTTCTTGGGTTCAGTTTATTGCTATGCATTTTGTTTTATTTGTAGCTATAGTAAATGGGATTACTTTCTTGGTTTCTTTTTCTAATTGTTTACTGTTGGTGTATAGAAATGCTACAGATTTTGTATGTTGATTTTGTGTCCTGTAACTTTACTGAAATGGTTCATTAATTCTAATAATTTTTTATGTAGTCTTTAGGTTTCTCTAGATATCAGATCATATCATTTACAAAGAAGCATTATTTGCCTTCTTCCTTTCCAATTTGGATGTCCTTTATTTCTTTCTCTTTTCTGATTGCTCTGGCTAGAACTCCCAATACTGTGTTGACTGCAGTCTATACCCAGATTTTTGAGTGTTTTTATCATAAATGGTAGTTGAATTTTTTTATTGAATTCTTTATCAGAATCAATTGAAATGATCATATGGTATTTGTCCTTCATTCTATGAATATGATGTATCATATTGATTGATTTGCATATGTTGAACCATCCTTTCATCCCTGGGATGAATCCCACTTGCTCATGATGAATAATCTTTTTAATGTGTTGTTGAATTCAATTTGCCAGTATTTTGTTGAGTATTTTTGAATCTATGTTCATCGAAGATATTGGCCTATAGTTTTCTTCATTTGTTATGTCTTTGTCTGGTTTTGGTATCAGGGTGATACAGGCCTCATATGAGTTTGGGAGCATTCCCTCCTCCTTAATTTGTTTGAATAATTTAAGTAGGATTGGTATTAGTTCTTTGAATGCTCTGTAGAATCGATCAGTGAAGCCACCAAATCCTGGGCTTCTCTTTGATGGGAGACTTTTTATTACTCTTTCTATTCCTGTACTTGTTATTGGTTTATTCAGGTTTTGGATTGCTTTCTGGTTCAATCTTGGTAGGTTGTATGTGTCCAGGAATTTTTCCAGTTTTTTTTTGTTTTCCAATTCATTGGCACAGAGTTGCTTATAGTAGTCTCTAAACATTCTTTGAATTTCTGCAGTATCAATTGGAATGCCACTTTTTGTCTTTGATTTTATTTATTTGGGTATTCTTTATATTTTTTCAATTAGTCTGGCTAATTGTGTGTCAATTTTTTTTATCTTTCTGAAAAAAACCAACATTTTGTTTCATTGATCTTTGTATTTTTTGTTTCAATTTATTTAGTTCTGCTCTGTATTATTTTTTTTCTTCTAATTTTGGGTTTCATTGGCTGTTGTTTTTCTAGTTTTTTGATATGTATCATTAGGTTGTTTATTGGAAGATTTTCTACTTTTTGATGTAGGCACTCATTGCTGTAAACATTCTTCTTAGTACTGCTTTTGCTGTATTTTATAGGTTTTGATATATTGTGTTTTTATTTTCATTTGTTTCAAGAAATTTTTTATTTTCTTTCTTAATCTCTTCATTGATCCACTGCTCATTTTTGTGCATATTGTTTAATTTCTGTGTGTTTGTATAGTTTACAATGTTCCTTTGTTATTAATTTGTAGTTTTATTCCATTGTGGTCAGAGAAAATATTTGATATGATTTCAATTTTTGGAATTTTTTAATGCTTGGTTTGTGGCCTGACATATGGTCTATCCTTGAGAGTAATCCATGAGCTGAGGAGAAGAATATGTATTCTGCAGCTGTTGGATAAAACATTTTGTAAATATCTATTAGGTTCATTTGGTCTATAATGCAAGTTAAGTTCAATATTTCTTTGTTGATTTTCTGTGTGGATGATTTGTTCTATCCTGAAGGTGGAGTGTTGAGGTCCTCAACAATTATTGTATTGGAATATATCTCTCACTTTATCTTTGATAATATTTGCTTTATATATCTGGGTACTCCAGTGTTTGGTACATATATATTTAGAATTGTTATATCCTCTTGCTGAATTGACCCTTTTATCATTATATAACTACCTTCTTTATCTCTTTTTACAGTTTTTTCCATGAAATCTATTTTATCTGGTAGAAGTATAGGTATTCTAGCTCTTCTTTGGTTTCCATTTTCATGGAACATCTTCTTCTATCCCTTTATTTTCAGTCTGTGTGTGTCTTTATAGGTGAAGTGTGTCTCTTGCATACAATATATGGTTGGCTCTTGCTTACTTATCTATTCAGACACTCTATGACTTTTGATTGGAGAGTTTTGTCATTTACATTCAATGTTATTATTGATAGGTAATAACTTACAACTGCCATGTTATTATATGATTTCTGGTTGCTTTATGGTCCTCTCTTACTTCTTTCTTGTCTTTCTTTATTAAAAGTCATTTGATCAGTAAATCATTTCTTACTTTTTATTTTTTGTGTGTCAATTGTAGATTTTTTGATTTGAGGTTACCATGGGGCTTGTGAAATACATTTTATAACCAATTATCTTAAATATATGGCAACTCTGCTTACATACAAATAAACAAATAAATAAGCAAAGAGAAATATAACAGAGATTCTACCTTTTAACTCTATCCCCATCTCTACTTTTTATCTTTTTGTAGTTTCCATCTATAACTTTTTATCTATATATCTTTCAAAAGGTTTTTTTGGTTATTTTTGATAGGTTTATCTTTTAGGCTTTTTACACAAGATATAAGTGGTTTATGGACTATAATTACTGCCATAGAGTATTCTCTACTTGTGTACTTACTGGTCCCAGTATGTTATATATCATCAGATGATTTCTTACTGTACATTAACTTCCTTTTCATTAAGATTGAGGAATTTCTTTAGCATTTCTTGTAGGATAGGTCTGGTGTTGATGAAATCCCTCATCTTTAGTTTGTGTGGGACTGTCTTTATTTCTCCTTCATGTATGAAGGATATTTTTATAGGATATAATATTGTAGACTTAAGGTTTTTCCTTCAACCCTTTGAATATATTAAATATCATGTCATTCTATCCTGGCCTGTAAGGTTTCTGCTGAGAAGTCTGCTGCCAGACATATTGGAGCTCTCTTTTTATAATTTTAAAAAAAATTTTTGCTTACCATAGGAAATTTTCTTTATTCATGACCTTTGCAAGCTTGATTATTAAATGCCTTGAGGTAGTCTTGTTTAGATTAAATCTGCTTGGTGTTCTGTGACCTTCTCATACCTGAATATTAATATCTTTCTGTAGGTTTGTAAAGTTCTATGTTTTTATTTCTTTGAATAAACTTTCTACCCCAATCTCTCTCTACTACCTCTTTAAGGCCAATAACTGTTAGATTTGCCCTTTTGTAGCTATTTTCCAGATCTTGTAGGTGTGCTTCATTCTTTTTTATTCTTTTTTTCTCTTCTGACTGTGTATTTTCAAAGAGACTGTCTTGAAGCTCACTAATTCTTTTTTCTTCTTGGTCAGTTCTGCTGTTGAGCAACTCTAAAGCATTTGTTTGTCAATTGGATTCTTAAGCTTCTGAATTTCTACTTGATTTTTAAAATTATTTCAATGTCTTTGTCAAGTTTCTCTGATAGACTTCTGAATTTCTTCTCTATGTTGTCTTGAAGTTTATTGAGCTTCTTCCAGGCAGCTCTTTTGAATTCTTTGTCTAAAAGATCACATATCTCCATTGCTCCAGGATTGATCAGATCATGTTTTTGTTTGTTTGGTGAGATCATGTTTTCTTGGATATTCTTGATGCTTGTGGGTGTTCATTAGTGTCTGGGCATTGAAGAGTTAGGTATTTATTTTAATCTTCACCGTCTGGATTTGTTTGAAGCCATCTTTCTTGAGAAGGCTTTCTAGGTATTCAAAGGGAATTGAGTGTTATGAATTAAATGTTTGGTCACTGTGGCTCTATCAGCACTGGGTATGCCCCAAGTCCAATAATGACTTTTACAGACTACTGGTGGTACAGTCTTAGTGGGCTTGATTAAGATACAGGAGAATTCTCTTGATTGCCAGGCCAAGTGGCTAACTCTCTTCTCTCACTCTCTGTACTCAGCTGCTGGAGTTGGGGGAGGAGTGCTGTGGGCACTCGCTCATGGCCGCCGGTGCCAGGTCACACTTGAAGCTAGCCCAGTCTCACCCAAAGCCTGTGGTGACTCTTGTATTGCTACTTCTTATGTTTTCCAAACCCCAAGGATTCTTTAGTCAGCAGGCCGTAAATCCTGCCATGTCTAGGTCCTTTTTTTCAGGGCAGCATGTTTCCTTCTGGCACTGGGTAGGTCCACAGATGCATTCCTGGAACTAAGGCCTGGACTTAGGGGCTTCAAGATCCTGCTTGGTACTTTATTTTACTGTGACTGAGCTGGTACACAAGTTACAAAACAAAGTCTTCTGAATTTTTCCGTTTCATTTTCCCATGTGGAAGAATAGTCTCTCAGCTGCACCGTTTATAGTTGGGGGGAGGGAGTGACACAGATACTGGCTTGCCTGCCACCACTGGTGTCTCACTGGGTCATGTGCACACCTAGTCCACTGGCTCCAAGCCAGCACAACCTTAGGAATTGCCCAAGAACTGCAGCCTTTGTGCCCTGACTGCCTTACAAATTTAGTCCAAGCCCCAGGTTGCTTTTTATCAGCTGCTGGTGCGGCTAGCTAGAACTCGGTTTTCAGAGCAGAGGATTTTTCTCTGGCCAGGCTGGTTTAAATGCTCCCTTTGTGGACACTGGCAGAATTCTGCCCTGTGTTGTGCTCACCTGTGCCAGGGAGGTCCTGGGCTTCAATGCAAAGTCTCACAATCATTTCACTCTCCTTTCCCCAGGCACACAGATTCTCTCTTTGCTTGGCATGCTGTTACACTACCAGGGGGTGGGCGATGGATGGCTTAGGCAATGCTAGATTGCCTTTTCTCCCTTCTTCAGTGCCTCTTTCCTTTATATAATGTTAAAACCAGGTAGTATGATCACTGTCTTGATTTTGGTTCTTTTGAAGGTGTTTGCTTGTGTGGATAGTTATTGAATTTGGTGGTCATGTACAGGGATGATCACTAGAGGTTTCTATTTGGCCATCTTGCTCCACTACTTCCCAACTAATTTTGACAAAGGTGCCAAGAATACACAGTAGGGAAAGAATAGGCTCTTCTATTTACAGTGTTGGGAATACTGTGTATCCACGTGCAAAAGAATGAAACTGGATCCTTATCTTACACTACACACAAAAGTCAAATAAAAATGGATTAAAGGCTTAATTGCAAGACCTTTACCCATGCACTTCCTAGCTAAAAATATAGGGACAAAGCTCCTTTATAATGATTTTAACAATGATTTTTTTTTTACAACACCAGAAGCATAGGCTATAAAAGCAAAAATAAACAAATGGGACTACATCAAAATAAAATCTCTGCACAAAAAAGAAAACAATCAACAAAATGAGAAGAAAGCTGATGGTTTGGGAGAAAATATTTGCAAACCATATATTTGATAATGGTTTGATATTCAAAATATTAATAAACTTATACAACTCTGTAGCAAAAAACCCAAATAACCCAATTATAAAAATGGACTGAGGAACTGAATAGACATGTTTGCAAAGAAGACATACAGATGGCCAATAGGTAGCATAAAAAGTGGTCAATGTCATTAATTATTGGGGAAATCCAAATCAGAACCACCAAGAGATATCACCTCAAACCTGTTAAGATGGCCATTATCAAAGACAAGAGCTAACAAGTGTTGGAGAGGGTGTGGAGAAAAGGGAACACTTATACCACTAGAACTATCATATGATCCAGCAATCTCTCTTCTGGGTTTGTATCCAAAGGAATGAGATGAGTGTCTCTCAGGGATATGTGTACTCCCATGTAAATTGTAGCACTGTTTACGATAGCCAAGATAGGGAAACAACCTGAGTGTCCATCCATGAATGAATGCATAAAAAATTGTGATATACCCACACACAATGGAATATTATTCACCTTTTAAAAAGAAGAAAATCTTAACATTAGCAACAACATGGATTAATGTGGAGGACATTATGCTAAGTGAAATAAGCCAGACATTGAAAGAAAAATACTATATAATTTCACTCATATGTGGAATCTAAAAAAGTCTAACTCATAGAAGTAGAGAGTAAAATGGTGGTTACTGGACAGTTGTGGCAAACAGGGGGTGAAAGGGTACAAAATTTGTTATGTAGGATGAATCAGTTCTCAAGATAATTCTACAGCATTGTAACCATAGTTAATAATAGTGTATTGTATACTTAAAATATGCAAAGAGAGTAGATCTTAAGTGTTCTCACTACAGACACACAAATAGTAACTATGGGAAGAGGTAGATATGTTTTAATTATCTTGACTATAGTATTCAGTTCCCTATGTATGTATATATCAAAACATCACATTACACACTTAAATATATATAATTTTTCTTAAAAAATTAAAATTAAAAATGAAAAATCTATAACATTAAAAAAAGCAGCTATGACCATGTGACCAGCTGCAGAGAGGTGGAGTGTAATAGTTATAAGTATTTTATCCTTATTTTGTTATGAATATGCTTATATATATGCATATGTGTACATATTTTTATATATATAGTTTTTTCTTCCATTATGCCCTCATCATTTAACAAAAGATATATTAATAATAGTTAACTGCATATCACAGTATTTAAATTACAGCATATTGGAGGAAGAGTGAACATCACTCAAGAGAGTTGCATGCTCTTCTGGGAGAAAGGTTAGTGTGTTTTGGGTTGTTTGTGTAATTGTTGTATCATGTTAGGTGGAAGTGTTTTCTTATCTTTATTTAGAGAGTAAATATGGTTTAAGAAGATGAGTATTGGTGCCCATTTGACAAGGGGTAGAGTGTGGTGGCTGGATTTATGTGTCAACTTGTCTACATACTAGTACCCAGTTATTCAATCAAATACTATTTTGGTGTTGCATTGAAGGTGTTTTGTAGATTTGATTAACATCTACAATCCATTGATTTAAAAAATATTTTCTTTGATAATCTGAGTGTGCCTGAGCTAATCAGATGAAAGGCCTGAAAAGTAAATCCGAGGTTTCCCTGACAAGGAAGAAATTCTGCCTGTGAACTAGGACTTTAACTCCTGCTCAAGAGTTCCCGTACTTGGGATTTCATACTTGCCTAACCAGGTCCACAATTGCATAAGCCAATTTATTTCAATTAATATCTTAATATATAACCTTCTGTTTCTAGTTTGAGTGTGCTTATAATATTAAAAGTTTGCTGGATTTTAGTCAATTGATTTTTCTGCATCAATTGAAATGATCATACATTAATACTTTTTTCTTCATTCTATTAATATGGTGTAGTATTAGTACATTGATTTTCATACACTGGATCACTCTTACATTCCTAGAATAAATCCTATCTGGTCATAGTGCATAATCTTTTAAATTTTGTGCTGGATTTAGTTTGCTCATATTTTGTAGAGGATTTTTGCCTCTATACTCTTAAGGGGTATCAGTCTGTAGCTTTCTCATATCTTGATTTTTTTTTAAAAATGTGGTTTTAGTATCAGGGTAATACTGGCCTTATAGAATGAGTTGGGAAGGTTTATGCCACTTCTATATTTCACAAGAGATGGTTAAGGATAGGTGTCATTTATCTTTAAATGTTTGGCAGAGGCTGGTCTGAAGTTAGTGAGTTACCTCAATTGATTGCTCACAGTCAGTTAAAGATCAAACTTCTTATTCTACTCTTTCCCCCTTCTCACTACTGCACCTAACTGTCTTGAATGAATGAATGAATGAATGTTTGGTAGAATTCACTGGTGAAGTAGTCTGGTCCTGGGCTCTTATTCGTTGGAAATTTTGTAGTTACTGATTCAATCTCTGCTTATTATAAGTTGATTCAAATTTTCTATTTCTTCATTAGCAATTTTGGAAGATTATGTGTTCTTAGGGATTTGTCCATTTTATTTAGGTTTCTAAATTGTTGATACACAATTTTTCATAGTATTCTATTATCCTTTTTATTTCTGTAAGATCGCTAACAATGTCTACCAATTTTATTACTAATTTTAGTAATTTGAATCTTTTCTTTTTTTCCTGATTAGTCTCTGTCTTAGTCCATTTGTTCTTCTATAACAAAGCAGCACAGACTGGATGATTTATAAACAGCAGAAATTTATTTCTCATGGTTTTGAAAGCTGGGAAATCCAAGATCAAGGTGCCAGCTGGATTGGTGTCTGGTGAGGGCTGCTCTCTGTTTCCAAGAAGGCACCTGTCCCTGCATAGTTTAGAGGAAAGGAATGGTGTGTTCTCACATGGTGGAAGGAAAGGAAGGGCAAGAGAGTGCTACCTTCAACCTTGAACCCTTTTATGAGCATGCTAATCCCATTTATGAGGGTGGAGCTCTCATGACTTATTTCCCAAAGGCCACACTTCTTAATACTGTTGCATTGAAGATTAATTTTCAACATGATTTTTGGAGGGGACACCATTTTGCAAGCCATAGCAGTCTATATATATAAATGTTTGTCAATTTTGTTGATATTTTCAAAGAAACAGTTTTTGGTTTTATTGATTCTCTCTATTGCTTTTCTATTCTCGATTTCCTTTTTCTGTGATGTGATCTTTATTATTTTCTTTCTTCTTGCTTACTTTGGGCTTAGTTAGTTTACTCTTTTATTTTCTAGTTTATAATGATATAAAAGTAGGTTTTGAAATTTTTAACTTTTGAGATTTTTTTCTTAAATTTTTTTTATTTCAGCATATTATGGGGGTACAAATGTTTAGGTAATGCGTGTTGCCTTCCCCCTCTTCCCCTCCGGAGTCAGAGCTTCAAGCGTGTCCATCCCCCAGACGGTGCGCATCACACTCATTATGTATGTATATACCCATCTCCTCCTTTCCCCTCCCATCTGCCCGACACCCGATAAATGTTATTCCTATATGTCCACTTAGGTGTTGATCAGTTAATGCCAATTTGCTGGTGAGTACATGTGGTGCTTGTTTATCCATTCTTGGGATACTTCACTTAGTAGAATGGGTTCCAGCTCTATCCAGGAAAATACAAGAGG
>CAUYRT010051380.1:0-15359 GCA_963574885.1 Lepilemur ruficaudatus
GAGGCGGGCGGATCGCTCAAGGTCAGGAGTTCGAAACCAGCCTGAGCAAGAGTGAGACCCCGTCTCCACTATAAATAGAAAGAAAGAAATTAATTGGCCAACTAAAGATATATATAGAAAAAATGAGCCGGGCATGGTGGCACATGCCTGTAGTCCCAGCTACTCGGAAGGCTGAGGCAGAAGGATTGCTTGAGCCCAGGAGTTTGAGGTTGCTGTGAGCTAAGCTGACGCCACGGCACTCACTCTAGCCCGGGCAACAGAGTGAGACTCTGTCTCAGAAAAAAAATAAAATAAAAAAAAATAAATTTACATTAACATTTACTATTATAGATCTCAAGTAGAAGGTACATAATTTACTAATGTCATTGATGGCCTCAGAATGATTTTCTCCAAATGTCAGTATCCAATTTATGACACTAAATAAAACACATCTGGCCAGGCGCGGTGGCTCCCACTTACAATCCTAGCACTCTGAGAGGCCGAGGTGGGAGGATCGTTTGAAGCCAGGAATTCAAGACCGGCCTGAGCAAGAGCAAGACCGCATCTGTACAGAAAAATTAAAACAAATTCATGTTTATTGTTAAAGTAAACCAATAAAACTACTAGTTCTATCATGGAAGGAGTAAATGGTTTTTGCCTGGGCTGTTCCTCCTTTTTCAGCCTATGTCCATTCCAAGTTCTCAAAAGGAGTCCCTCAAGGCAGAGCGATGCTGTTGGGGACCATATAGACTTGTGCCATTTCACTGTGGCACCTGCTGGCCCTCCGGGGGACCGGTATTAAGTGACTCCTGGGTCACTCTCCTTGGGATAGGACAAAAATGGTCAGGGAGAGGCTAGGCAGATCCCCTGTCCTGTAATCCCGTCCAATTCGCCGCCATCTCTCCTCCTTCCTCAGGAAGGCCAACTCTCCCTGCAGGAAGGAAGCCGGGGCTGAGGTGGGCATGGAAGAGGAGAACTTTTTGTGGTGGGGGAGGGAGACTGGCACGGATGGCGCAGCACAGCCTCCTGGTGAGAAGGGAAGAGATAGGAGAGGGAGGTGGGTTTTCATAGTGTGGCCCTGAACTGTGTGTGTGAGTCCCTTTAAAGTCCTTTGAAAGATGTGACTAAAGAATGAAATGGTTTTTTAATTACTTTAGGCTGTTGCGTTGTGTTTCTTGAATTGGATGCTATTCTGAGACTGAATCGCGTGGGACAGAGCTTTATTAGGGTTACACCCTTATTAATGAAGACTCGGCACGGGGCTGGCCAACCTCCAACACCTCAGCGTCCTGGCTCCGTGACAGCCCAGCCACCCACGGCCACGGCCTCGGCCACGCCCTGGATCCTGTCTGTCATCACCCGAAACTGCTCCACCTCCGAAATTACAATTCAGACACCCTCTGTGATGACACGCTCCTCCCCCACACTTCTCCTTTGACCCCACTGGGACTCCCAGCCCACGGACCCCAGTTCTGCCCAAGCATCTCTTCCCTCTCCTCTTGCTAATGGCACCCACTTTTCCTTTGAGGAAAATTCCTTTTCAGCCATATGGATCATATGGTTCAGATGAGGCTGGCTCCACTCTCCCTGGTCCAGGGGCAGATCGTGACCCGCTTCTGGGCAATCATCATATTTCGGGTCTCCGGCCACAGCAACAGATCAGGGGTGGGCGTGTGGCCCGGGCTAGGCCAGGGAGAGCAAGGCCCAGGACTATCGCTAAGACTCCAGAGAAGGGGATAATTTCTTTCTGCTCAGGTGGCTCCGGACAGCCTGGACTGGCTGGGGGCCACCCTGGCTGGAGAGCCCTCAGGATAATGAGAAAATTGAGCAAAGAGATAAAGAGAGGAATTCCTGAAAACCTTGTTGGAGCATCTGGAACCAGCCATTCCTGAAACTACCCTGGAATTTTCAGACGCTGTATGTGAATCAATATTCAAGATCTGTGAGTCAGAATGGGTGTTTCTACCACTTGAAACAGCCCCTACTATTCCAGTGTCCCTCCAGCAGGCTCTAGATCAAGGGTCCCTAAAAGTGGTTGTTCATCTGAATCACACGGGAGGATTTTTTTCGCTTAAAACATTTGTGTGAAGTATAACACACACACAGCAAAGTGCATGAAACATACACGCACAAGTTAAGGCATTATGATAAAGCCAACACCCATGTAGCCTTGTCGGGTCAAGAAGTAGAGCATTGTCAGATCCCAAAGCCCCACCCTCCTCCTCACCTTCAGAGGGACCTGCCGCCTGACTTCTGTGGGCATCTGTTAGTTTCTGCTTCCCTTGGTAGTTGTCAGCCTGGGTAAGCTTCCCTAAACACCGTGCGTTAGTTTTGCCTGTTTTGGAGTGTTATATAAATTAACAATAAGTGTTTTAATCTTAATGAAGTCAAATTTGTCAGACTTTCCATTTAAGGTCAGTGCTACCAGGTGGTGAAGAGAAACCTCCCACCACCCTGGGGCTTTCCTAGGATTTAAGTTTTTTCTTTCATTCTCGATTACTTTTTATAAGTTTTATTGTCATACTCTTCATATTCAGAACAGCAATCCACTTGGAATTTATCTGTTGTTGGTGTGAGGGAAGAATCAGGTTTCATTTTTCCCCATCGGAACTCTCAACCTATTTATTGGAAAGCTCTTCTTTCCTTGTGCTACATAGATCACAGCTGGAGTGTCTATAGCTACATCAGCTTGTTTGTCCACTCTCTAGTCTGTTTTTGGTCTGTCCATCCTGGCACAAGTGCCCCCAGTACGATCCCATCCCTCCAGCCTCTCTAGGGCTCCCACCACTCATTGTCTCTGTTTCAGTCCTCTTCACCCCTCCCGCCCCCAGCCAGCCCAACCCTGGAAGCCTGTGACCACGCTCAAGCCACTTAGTCTTAGAATAAACCTCCCCAGTCTCCCCTGTGTCCTGCCATGGCCTTTTTCTCCTGTTCACAGCTACACTTTTAAAGGGTTGTCTACACCTGTGATTTCACGTTTTTATGCTTGCATACCCCTTGAAATAAATGAGAGGCCATGCAGCCCCTCCCACATTTTAGAGCTGACACCTAGTTCAAACCATCCTTACCCACCCCTGCCCCTCTGGTCTACCAGGCAGTCTCTCTTCTTCACCCCCCTCACACCTCCTGCCTCTGCACAAGAGCATCTGGTGCCTGCATGCCACTAAAGCCACCCCCTCAAAGTCCCGAGGACTCCGTGCCACTCAGTTGCAGGGACACTTTCAGGCTTTGCCCAACCTGCCTGCCGTCTCTGCAGCAGTTGAGGCTCTTGGCGCTCCCTCCTTCTCGATGGCCTCTACCTGGGTGCCCTGACATCATGCTCTCTTCGGCGCCCCCTCTCTAACACACCACGTAGGGACTGTGATAGTGATCCCGAGTACCTGGGACGAGGGTGCCTGAGCACACGCCGAGGCTCCACCCTCCTCCTTCGAGTGCCAATCCCACGCCAAGACCTGCTGATCACACTCCTGCCACAATGAAAACAATAATGTTGATCATTGTAAAATGTAAGCATGCTGAAAGGAAAAAGGAGGAAAATGAAAATCTCCTGAAATTCCCCACCCTGAGAAAACCCTCCTCTATGACGTTGGAGCTCATCCCTTCCTTTCCTCTGAGCATTTATATACAGCAGCACTATTTAAAAAAGTTACCAGAAATACTTTTTTTTTTTTTTTCTGAGACAGAATCTCGCTCCGTTGCCCAGGCTAGAGTGCCATGGCGTCAGCCTAGCTCACAGCATCCTCAAACTCCTGGGTTTAAGTGATGCTCCTGCCTCAGCCTCCCGAGTAGCTGGGACTATAGTCATGTGCCACCATGCCCAGCTAATTTTTTCTATATATTTTTAGTTGGCCAGTTAATTTCTTTCTATTTTTTAGTAGAGACGGGGTCTTGCTCTTGCTCAGGCTGGTTTCGAACTCCCGACCTTGAGTGATCCACCCCCCTCGGCCTCCCAGAGTGCTGGGATTACAGGCGTGATCCCAGCCCACTACGCCTGGCCAGAGACACCTTTTCTTTTAAATTTTTTACTTATTTATTTATTTGACTTTCCTTCCCCAGAAAACTAATGTTTTTATTTTGTTTTGTTTTGGTTTTTGAGACAGGGTCTTACTCTATCACCGGGCTGGAGTACAGTGGTGTCATCAGAGCTCACTGCAGCCTCAAACTCCTGGGCTCAAGCGATCCTCCCACCTTGGCCTCCCACAGTGCTGAGAACTACTGTTAACACTCTAGTGTGGGGCCTTCTAGACTTTGTGCTTATTGATGGAGTCACATGCAACAACACTGGCGTGCATGTAGGATTATTTTTACCACTGTTTTTACATAAGATTGTGACCAAGTTATATATGCATCTCGTCTTTCTGCTTATTTAACACTTCACATTAATTAGTATGGCTCTTGTTCATCCTTTTTAATGGACATATCATATTCCATGCCATGGGCACACCCCCGTCTATTCACCATTGCTTTGCAGTTTGGTTTGGTTGTCACCACTACAACTAATGCTGCAGTAAATGTTCTTGTACATCTCCATTCTCACGTGCTCTTGCTTTTATTTATTTATTTTATTTTATTTTATATTTTTTGAGACAGAGTCTCACTCTATTACCCGAGCTAGAGTGCCATGGTGTCAGCCTAGCTCATAGCAACCTCAAACTCCTGGGCTCAGGCGATCCTCTTGCCTCAGCCTCCCGAGTAGCTGGGACTACAGGCATGCACCACAATGCCCGGCTAATTTTTTCTATATATTTTTAGTTGTCCAGCTAATTTCTTTCTATTTCTAGTGGAGACGGGGTCTCACTCTTGCTCAGGCTGGTCTCGAACTTCTGAGCTCAAGCGATCCTCCTGCCTCAGCCTCCCAGAGTGCTAGGATTACAGGCGTGAGCCACCGCACCCGGCCTCTTGCTTTTATTTTTATGAGGGTTGATTCTCAAGTGTGAATTGCTGGGTTAAAGGGCATGTATATTTCAATTTCATTAGATACTTCCAGAGTGTTTTCCAAAAAGGCTGTCATGAAACACATTTTTACATGAGAATGACATCATTTCCCCCACATCCCCACAAGCAATAGGTATCATTTGTGTGGTTTTTTTTGTGTGGGAGCTGTCTGTATTCACATATAGTAGATGGGACCTGATCTGTCGTGTGGATTGCAAATGGTTTCCCATTCCATTAATTCCCTTTGCTTTTGGGTAAGGTATCTTCTGCCATGTACAATTTTAAATTTGTGTGTAATTAAATGTGTCTACCTTTTTATCATAGCCCTGGCTTTCAGGTCTTGGTTTAAAAGGTCTTTCAGAATATATATATTATATATATATATATATATTTTTTTTTTTTTTTTTCTTTGAGACAGAGTCTCACTCTGTTGCCTGGGCTAGAGTGCCGTGGAGTCAGCCTAGCTCACAGCAACCTCAAACTCCTGGGCTCAAGCGATCCTTCTGCCTCAGCCTCCCAAGTAGCTGGGACTACAGGCATGTGCAATCATGCCCAGCTAATTTTTTCTATATATATTTTTAGTTGGCCGATTAATTTCTTTCTATTTTTAGTAGAAACAGGGTCTTGCTCTTGCTCAGGCTGGTCTCGAACTCCTGACCTTGAGCAATCCTCCCGCCTCGGCCTCCCAGAGTGCTAGGATTACGGGCGTGAGCCACCGTGCCCAGCCTATTTTATATGTTTTGAATATTGTTTACATTTATGCGTCTAAACCATTTGAAATTTATTTTCATATAGTTTTGGCAAGAAGTAGAGGTTCTACCTCATTTTCTTCCAGCCAGTCGGGTCAGCATCACTTATTAAATAAAGTGCCACCCTCTTCTCACCAAACTGAAATTCCACCATTGTTATGTATTAACATCAACTCTCTGTTGGCATCTGTTCCTGTATTTTCTTCTGTTTCACTGACTTTCTTGTCATTTTCTTGACAATTCTTAGAACGGTGCTGGCGGGAGTCAGAGTTCTGGAAATGTCAGTCTCCTACCACTCCTCGGCCAGACGGTAATCTGGCGGATTTGTGTGAGCCCCCGGCTAGCCCCTGCTTCCCCCATACAGCGGGTGTTTCTGCACGTCCCAGATGCCTCTCTGCCACCCGCGGCTCCCCGCTGGCCTTGCCGGGCTCGGCCCTCCCCTGCTCCGCAGCAGACACCAGGCTAATCCCATTACTCTCTTCAGCCCTGTTTACACCGCCCACCCCAAGGCGCGCCAGATGCCCGCTCTGCCCCGCTCCCTGCGTCTAATCGCCATCTGGCTCTGCTTCCCGTCTCCCACCCCCTCGACTGCTGAAACCCTCCGCGAGCCCTCTGGAACTCAGGCCTGGGAGGTGTCCTCTTTGGACACCCGCTTCACCTTCGAGCTCTGGGAGGACACTGCCTCTCACTGAGGACACCCTCCCCACCGCTCGCTCAGGCGCTGGCCGTGTTCTCTCCCTCTGTCCCCTGCCACTGGGCCAGCAGTTGGGGTCGGGGTCGGTGCCGCTCTTGCCCCACTTCCAGAACGCGACCGTCCCTCTGCCCTCCCCCCCCCCACTTTGACTCTCACGCTGTTGGCGACGCCATTGCTGCAGACACTGGACGGAGTTGTGGTGACTCCTTCTCATTCCTTGAAGTTTAGCTCCGCACTCCCCTCTGACACAACTCCCGCCGGATTCTCCATGCTTTCAGCGTCCACATAGGTGACGCGTCCCACCCCTGGCCTCTCAGTCCCTCCTCCCATGGCCTTGCCCTTGCCCTGACCTCAGCACTGTCCCTGTGGTCATACCTGAGGCTTTGCTGATGCCAAGGACGGGCCACCAGCCTTGGGCCTGCGCGTTGCCGACCCCACCCGAGACTGCGCCGCAGGCTTCCTCCCAGGCACCTCCGCATTTCTTGCTCTCATTGCTTTAGGCAGCCCTTCACCCATCTTGTAGTTTGGGGTTTTGGCAATCTCCTAGTTTCAGGAAAGATGGCTTTTCTGTCGCTGACCTAGATTCATGGATCTGAGGTCACTTGCCAGGGAGCCTGGGGGTGAAGTGCACCAGTCATCCATCGCTGTGTACTCAGTGGGTGCAGCAGCCACCACCTTATTTGCTCTTGGTTCTCTGGGCAGTGACTTGGCTTGGCTCAGTGGGCAATTCCTCCGGTCTCACCTGCAGTCACTCACATGGTGACAGTCATCTGGTGGCTCGACTGGGGCTGGACAAATGACCCAAGATAGCTTGTTGGTACTGGCCATCGGTGGGGACTGTCTCTCCAAGTGACCCTCTGTCTTCCAGCCCAGACTTCTTCCCCTGGCAGTCTCAGGGTGGTGAGGGAAGGAAAGTGGAAGCTATAAGGCCTCTGGAGAGCTAGCTCAGAACACCCACAAAGTCACTTCTGCTACATTCTGTTGGTCACAGCATATCTGTCACAAGGCCAACTCTGATTTAAGTGGGTGAAGTAGACCCCCATCTCTTGATGGGCGTTGCAGTCAAGTCACATTGCACAGGGGTTGCAAACCGAGAGGACAGGCATTTGTGGGTGTTTTATCTGCTGTCAATCACAGGATGTTAGCTTGTGCCGCTGGGAGAGGAGTGAGCAGTTTGCTTGGTGGACTGACTGTCACGTGGACTTAATATGCCCTCCCTCCAGTGAAGTTGAGATGCTAGCACTTTCCTGGAATAATGTAGAGTAAGGAATCCAAAAGGGAGAGAAATGCGAAGTGGATTTATCGCATGTGACCTGCATGTCCCCTCCCCATTGCATCCCCTGGAATGTCCCAGAGGGCACACCCAACCCTAGGCACTAGAAATACCTAGTGAGGGAGTACCAGTATCTTTGTACAGCTCTGTGCTGGCCGGTGTAATGCGGGCAGACCCTCCGCTGAGCTGGGCTCCTGCATTTCAATAGGAAACCTGCGGTCTCAGGCTCAGTCTGCTCTAGAGTAGCAAAGGGCAAATACCTGCATTTAGTGGAGAATGGTAATCAGAATGTTTGGCTGGCATGGTGGTGGCCAATTGATCATGGTATCCCTAGGACTAAAATAGATGAGCAGCCTACTAAAATATGACTTGATCTATGGAACAGAAAAAGTCACTGTCTGGTGGCCAGAAACCTTAATTTCCATAATAATGGTCTCACCCAGTTTTTGGACCTAAGGCATTTCATAGGCCCAGAGCCCCTTAATTGGGCTGTGGCAGGGACCCTTTGAGATAGGACCTTGCAAAGTTTCATAAGCATGTATTATACATCTTCTCTCAAAGGACTCTGCAGCCATTTACTAGGGAAACTGTCTCTTGGGGAAAGTGACAGTCTCAGATTTTTGGAGATTACTAGACACTGGCTTTGAATTGTCTTTGATTCCTGGAAACCAAACTAGTCAGTAGGGACTTATAGTGGTCAGATGATAAGTGAAATTTTGGCTGAAGTCTAAAGCACAGTGAGCCCAGTAGGACCACAGACCTACCCTGTGATTATGTCCCTAGTTCTTTTATTTTTTTTTTTTACGAGACAGAGTCTCTGTTGCCTGGGCTAGAGTGAGTGCCATGGCGTCAGGAGTGAGGTCACAGCAACCTCAAACTCCTGGGCTCAAGCGATACTTCTGCCTCAGCCTCCCAAGTAGCTGGGACTACAGGCATGCGCCGCCATGCCCGGCTAATTTTTTGTATATATTTTTAGTTGGCCAATTAATTTCTTTCTATTTATAGTAGAGACAGGGTCTCGCTCTTGCTTAGGCTGGTTTTTTGAACTCCTGACCTTGAGCGACCCGCCCGCCTCAGCCTCCCAGAGTGGTAGGATTACAGGCGTGAGCCACTTCACCCAGCGTCTGCAGGGTTTTAATCATTTTACTATGTCACAGAGCATCCTTGCATTATCATATATTGTTCTGACTGCACCTCGTGAGCAGGTAGTAGCAAGGGCTTTAGATTCCTTAGCAAGGTCCATGCAGGTTAGAGGGTGGAGATGAGGCTGGCCTGTCCTCATTAATACAATATTCCGGAGCAATAGAGTCATCATTATGGGGGACAGAGTGTTCTGCTGATTTCAGGGTGGACCAATGGAGCCATTTGGCTTAGAGCAGGGCTAGGCAAACTGTATCCCTTGGGCCAGATCTGGTCCACCATCTGATTTTTCTTTAATTTAAATTGTATTTTTGGATGGGTATTATATACACATAGTAGAACATTCAAAAGGTAAAAACAAATATACAGTGGAAAATAATTCTCCCTCTTTTCCCAACTACCCAGTTTCCCTCCTCAGTTACACTTGTTCTTACCAGATTCTTGTTACCTTCCAGAGATGGCGAGATTCAATTCATTATGTGTGTTTATTGCCTAATCCAAGGTCATGAAGGTTTACTCCTGTTTCCTTTTTCTTTTTTTTTTTTTTGAGACAGAGTCTCACTTTGTTGCCCGGGCTAGAGTGCCGCATCAGCCTGGCTCATAGCAACCTCAAACTCCTGGGCTCAAGCAATCCTCCTGCCTCAGCCTCCCAGGTAGCTGCGACTACAGGCATGTGCCACCATACCCAATTAATTTTTTCTATTTTAATTTGTTTGGCTAATTTCAGTCTATTTATAGTAGAGACGGGGTCTTGCTCTTGCTCAGGCTGGTCTCGAACTCCTGAGCTTAAACAATCCTCCTGCCTTGGCCTCCCAGAGTGCTAGGGATTACAGGCCTGAGCTACCATGCCCAGCCTCTATGTTTTCTTTTAATAGGTTTAAAAGGGCCTGGTGTGGTGGCTCAGGTCTGTACTCCTAGGAATTTGGGAGGCCAAGGCGGGAGGATCCCTTGAGGTCAGGAGTTCAAGATCAGCCTGAACAAGAGTGAGACCCTGTCTCTACTAAAAAATAGAAAAAAACATTAGCTGGGCAACTAAAAATAGAAAACATTAGCCGGGCTTGGTGGCACACTCCTGTAGTCCCAACTACTCGGGAGGCTGAGGCAGGTGTATTGCTTGAGCCCAGGAGTTTGAGGTTGCTGTGAGCTAGGCTGACGCCACAGCACTCTAGCCCAGGCAACAGAGTGAGACTCTGTCTCAAACAAACAAACAAAAAAACAAATTTAAGAGAAAAACATTTACCATCTGGCCCTTTACAGGAAAATGTTTGTTCTCAATCTAGGTCTTTGATTTATTTTGAATTAACTTTTACATATGATATGAGGTAGGGGTCCAACTTCATTCTTTTGCATGTGGAGATCCAGTTATCCTAGCATTATTTGTTGAAAAGACTGTTTTTTTCCCCAATGAATTGTCTTGGCACCCTTGTCAAAATCAGATATATGGGTTTATTTCTGGGCTCTCAGTGGTATTTGATCTACATGCCTGTCCTTATGTCAGTACCACACAGTCTTGCTTACTGCATCTTTGTCGGATGTTTTGAAAGCAGAAGTGCAAGTCCTCAAACTTTGTTCTCTTTTTCAGTATTGTTTTGGCTATTCAGCGTCCCTTGCATTTCCACATGACTTTTATTAATAGGATCAGCTTGTCCATTTTCACACACACACAAAAGCAGTTGAAATTTTGATAGAGACTGTGTTGAACTGCAGACTAATTTGGGCAGTATTGACACCTTAATATTAAGTCTTTCAATCCATGAACACAAGATGTTTTCATTTACTCAGGTCTTCTTTAATTTTTTGGGGTGATATTTTGTAGTTTTTAGTGCACATGTCTTGCATTTCTTTTGTTAAATTTACTCCTAAGTATTTTACCCTTTTTGATACTATTGTGAATGGAATTGTTTTCTTAATTTTATTTTCATTTTGGATTGCCCATTGCTAGTGTATAGAAATACAACTGATTTTTGCATATTGATCTTGTATCCTGCAGCTTTGCTGAACTTATTTATTATCTCTAATAGTTTCTTTGTGGGAGAGACCTGATTTTTGACAGGCACATGGCTACTCATAGTATAGCTCACAGCTTCCCTTTCCAGCTTCCCTTGCAGTTAAACATGGCCAAAGGATTAAGTTCCGGCCACTGAGCATGAGTAAAAGTGACGTGCGCAACTCCAAGTTCTGCGGGCACCCCTCTTCTCTCCTCTCCCTCTTGACTGGGATCGAGTCAGCCGTCTCTGCCTGCTTCCCAAAGATCTGCCATCTGTTTTTGCAGACAGAGTTTCACTGGAATATAGGCACACTCGCTTATTAACTGTACTGTCTACGGCTGCTCGCAGGCCGCAGTGGACGTGCTGAGTATTTGCGACAAAGACCCTATGGTCTGCACAGCCTAAAACGTTTACCATCTGGCCTTTTATGGGAAAATGTTTGCTGACCCCTGGCTTCCAGGACCTCTCTGCAAATAGGATTTCATGATCTTGTCTTTCCAGCACTGGTTTTGCAGTCACTGGTGTTGGAGGCATCACCGTCTCTGGTTTTCCTTACATTCATTTCTGTTCCGGGCTGGCCACATGCTGCTTTTCTCCAGCAAGAGCTCTTTGGCACAGCAGCAGTGCACGCACCGTCCTGAGCTCTCTAATCATGGAGAACAACTGATTTCAGTAGCTGTCTCTCTCCCCTCCTTTAATTTTCCTTCCTGTTCTGGAATTCTCTGCTTCATTTTTTGCTTCCTCTATAGCTCAGAGCTTCTGTCCTCGCCTCTCGTTTATTCTCTCTCTACTGATGCAGAACTCACGTGTCTCTGTGCCCTGCTGCGAGGGTCCGAGCCCGTCCCCACCATCATCGGGCAGATAGCAGCTCCTGCCCAGCTCATGCCTCATCACTTGGTTTGCATTAGAAATTGTCTTTTTTTGCAAGCACAGTATATGGTTTTAAATTGAGTGTAATTTACATATAACAGAACACACTGCTATTAAGTTCCCTTTGATGAATTTTGACAATCGTACACACCCGTGTGACCACCGCTCCAAACGAGCTAGAGAACGGTCCGTCTTGTGGCTCTTTCCAGGCAATTCCCACCTCCCCTCTTCGGAGGCAGCCGCCCTCCTCGGCTGTCGGGAGTGCGATTTCTTGGCCATATTCTGCAGCGTTGCGTCCCTCAGCTTGCAAGCGGGCCGCTCGCAGCCCTTGACGGGTGGGATCCCTTCAGGCTCATCCACCTAAGGTCTTGTTCTGCCTTCTCTGGTGGTCTGTCATTTCTCTGCTGGGCATGACCCTCGTGTCCTTATTCACGGATGTCTTCAGTTCCAGCGTCTTCTGGACTTCGTTGCTGGCTCCTGCGTGCATCTCAGGAGCGGCCCGTGCAGGTGTGTCCATGCCTGTCTGTGCCTGACCCCCGCGGTGTTTCCCCGGAGCCGGTGCACACTCCCGTCTCACCTCTCAGCCTCCCAGCTGCGGATCCGGAGCAGGTGCGTTCCAGGGCCAGGAAACGAGGGCAGAAGCCAGGAGGAGGCCTGGGGAGATTCCATTGCTGGTCTGGGGTGGGGGCCCAAGACCATCTTTAAGGGCTGAGGAGGAGGGTGTGAAACTAGAGAGACTGGGAGAAGGAAGACGAGGAGCTGAGACCCCACCTGCATCGCCAAGATTGGGTGCTGTCATTATCTGGTCTGGCCATCAGGCAAGTCTTCACTCAGTCGCCTGCCTGCCTGAACTGTTCCCTTCCCTCTTCCTCTCCCCGCAGGGCAGAGCCAGCCCCGTGACTCCCAGGGTAAGGGTGGCCCTCTCACCCTCTGCCCCCATTCCACTCTATCCCCCTCCCTAGCTTTAGGCCACCTGCAGGCCTGCCCCACGACTGAGGTTTTTTATAGTCTTAACTCAGCCAAGAGATCTCATCACCCAAAAAAGGTTATAGGAAATTTTTTTTTGAGATGGAGGGGTGGGTCTCTCCTTATGTTGCCCAGACTGGCCTCCAATTCCTGGGCTCAAGCAGTCCTCCCACCTCAGCCTCTGGCACCTGGGCTTCCTGAGTAGCTGGGACTGCTTGCCTTTGTGCCACGGGCAGGGCTCTATTGTCTGAACCTTAGGTGGGTGACTAAGGGCGAGACAGTGGGCAAGTCAGCCCCACGTGCTGGTAATGAGGGAGTGACGGTCTGTAGAGAATTTCAAAACAATAACACAACTGATTAGCCCACCTGCTTTTTATTGTAAAACCTTGTGCTGGCAACCCTACACAGTGTCAGTGGCAAAATGCTCCTCTCCCCAAATCTTTTGTTAGGATCTAAATTCCACATATTTGCTTTGGTCACTGTTGAGTTTCAATTAAAAAACAAAACACTTGTTTGCTTCAAGTTAGCACACTTTTATTACTTACCCTTTGTATTCTATGTGGAAGCTAATTTGGAGAACCCCATCCCTAAGACACAAACTCAGCCACTTATTTGGAAAGTAAGAACCTAAAGGTTTGGGACACTGTGCCCTCTCTTCAGGTGGCTTTTGTGTCTCCAGCCCTGTGGATCTCCATAATCCTGCATTTATTTTTATTTATTTATTTATTTATTTATAAGACAGAGTCTCACTCTGTTGCCTGGACTAGAGTGCTGTGGCATCAGCCTAGCTCACAGCAACCTCTAACTCCTGGGCTCAAGTGATCCTCCTGCCTCAGCCTCCTGAGTAGCTGGGACCACCACACCCAGCTAATTTTTCTATTTTTAGTAGACATGGGTCTCATTCTTACTCCACTGGTCTTGAAATCCTGAGCTCAAGTGATCCTCCCACCTTGGCCGCCCAGAGTGCTAGGATTATAGGCGTGAGCCAGGGATTCTACTCTTATCTTTAAAGTTTGGTTACTTTGCTAGTATTTGGAAGTGTTGACCATTTATACTCACTTTTACTGGCACGTGGCCCTGCAAGATATGTAACACTGTATTCTCTCTGGAGAGAGAGCTGCTGGAAATGGTTTCAACATTCTGTCTTTTAAGCCGGTTCTTTTGATTTGCTTCCTCAGGAACTATAATCACGTTTCTATTAGCTCTCTTGCTTTTTTGCCGTGTATGTCATTTCCTTTGAACTACTTAGGAAAAATAGTTTAACAGTTAAACATCCTGTTTAACTATTTCCTTTTCATTTGCTCATTCTCCTCCTTTCAGTCCTCCAATCCCCTTCTGTGTTTTCAGTGGCATCTGTGTTCCCTGTGATACTTGGCAATTTTGTCTCTCTTCTGTGTTGCTTTAACTTTTTTCTCCCACTTATTTCCTGGGTTTTGCCAGCTCTCTTTTCGCTTTCTTTTTTTTCTGTCTTGCTGTTCTCATTAGTTGTTTTTACTTTCTTATTTGTGCTCTGGTTTTATGAGAGCTTCCTTCCTTCCTACCTTCCATCCTTCTTTCCTTCCTCCCTCCCTCCCTTCTTTCCATCCTTCCTTCCTTCTTTCCTTCCTCCCTCCCTCCCTCTTTTCCTTCCTTCCTTTCTCTTTTTGGTTTAAATCGAAATATTTGATAGAATTTTTCACCTGCTCAGTGGTAACAATTTTCTAGTAAGTGTTCTTCAGCTTTTGTTTTGGTTTTCTTTTTTAAATCTAGAATGTGTGGTTAGGTTTCTAGGTTTAGCTTGTTCCTTTCCTCTTTTTTCTTCTAGTATCTCTACCTAGACCCCCTACTGATTCCTCTTTGATTATTTACCTTTGACAGAAGTGAGTGGAGTAAGAGCCAGGGCCCCTTTCCAAGGAGAAAGTCAACAGTACGGCAGTTGTCAGACCTCAGGCTGGCTGCTGGGGGCGTGCCCCAGCACGCACACAGAACCCCTTGGCGAAGACTGGGAGGCTCATTGGTTCCAGGTGATTGAGGAAAACTGTGCAATCATTAGCTGACCACCAAGCTAACCAAGAAAAGAGTTGATGGGTCACACACAGCACGGAATACAGACTTTACAGAATTAGTTCAGAAAAGTCACTAAGCAAACAACAATTGCAACACACCCTGGGGAGGGAGAAGATATTTTCTAGCGTTGCCACATTATATTATTTAAAATGCTCATTACCACTCAATTTTAAGAAACGACAGTGAGCTAGCACCGCTTATATTATCCTGGATTGTGCTCGAGCCCATTATTCCAAGTGAGGTGGCACAGGACTGGAAGAATGGGCTCCACATGTACTCGCCATCAAATTGGTACTGACTGATTAACACTACGGTGCTCAAATGGTGGTGGTGTCCACCAGGGATTCAGGGGTTGGGGGGTAGACCCACAGTTGAGGGATGTGGAGAGCACTGTGATGGGGAGGGGCATGCTTGAAATGTAATAGGGGAGAGGAATTAGGGGACTTAACAGGGGGAGGAAGAAAATCTTCTAAAACTGATTTATGTGAATAGCTGTACAACTTGGTAAATTTACTAAAAATCATTTAATTGTTAACTTTAAAAGGAGTAATGGCATGGAATGTAAATTGTATTTCAATAAATTTGTCAAAAAAAATAAAATGTTCATTTGTCAACAAAAATCATGAGACATGAAAAAGAATAAGAAAGTAAGGCCCACACACAGGGAAAAAAGCAACCAATAGAAACTGTTCCTGAGGAAGTCCAGACATTGAATCTAC
>CAUYRT010051382.1:0-27595 GCA_963574885.1 Lepilemur ruficaudatus
GACAGAGTCTCACTCTGTTGCCCGGGCTAGAGTGCCATGGCATCAGCCTAGCTCACAGCAACCTCAAACTCCTGGGCTCAAGCGATCCTCTTGCCTCAGCCTCCCGAGTAGCTGGTACTACAGGCATGCACCACCATGCCCAGCTAATTTTTTCTATATATTTTTAGTTGTCCAGCTAATTTCTTTCTATTTTTAGTAGAGACGGGGTCTCGCTCTTGCTCAGGCTGGTCTCGAACTCCTGAGCTCAAACGATCCTCCCGCCTCAGCCTCCCAGTGTGCTAGGATTACAGGCGTGAGCCACCACGGCCACCACACCCGGCCAATGTGTCTATTAATTTTTTCATAGATGCGAGACACTGTGACTCTTCCACTGATGGGCAGTCCGCCGTCTTGAGTCTCAGTGGCATCGACTTGAATTTCGGTGACACTGTTGAGCACCTTTCGCACTCATAAGCCCTTGGGCGTCCTCCTTTGTGAAGTGCCTTCGGCCCTGCCCTACCCCACCGCGAGTGTTCTGTCCTCTTCTCGACACTTTACGCGCTGTGCTGTGAATTAGCGTTCTTTGTCAGACGCATTGTAAGTGCCTTTTCCCGCGGTTGGTGCAACTTTTCATTTTCTTAATACAGTTTGGAAGTAGTGAAGTTTATTCATTGTTCTGTTGGTAGCAGTTTTTGTATCCTATGTAAAGAAGTTTTTTCTCAGCTCGAGCTCATTAGGATGTTCCCCTACATGTTCCTAAAAAATGCAAAAGCTCACTTTGCTTTGAACTCATTTCAAACTTGCAGAAAAGTTGTGACTCGGTGCAAAGAGCTCCCGTGCACCCGCAGACCCGCTGATCGGTGGGAATTTGTGGCCACGTTTGCTTTTTCATTCTTTTCCTCTGTACACGTGTAGACTTTTTCCCTAAACCATTTGAGAGCAAGTTGCAGAGAGTACGCCCCTTTACAACAAAATGCTGAGCTTTTCTTATAAACAAGGACATTCTCTTGCATAGTCATAGGACAGTTTGAAATTTGAGAAATTTTACCTCCATACGGCATCATCATGTCGTCTGCAGTCTGCATTTACGCTTCCCCGTCGTCCCAACACCGTGTTTCTATAGCAACGTTGTTTCCTGACCCAGTGTGCAATCTGGAGCCACACGGTCCATCTCGTGCTTATTCTCTTTGGTCTCCGCATCTATGGGAGTTTCTCAGCCTGTATCTTTCACGACGCGGACCTTTCGAAGCGCGCGGTTGAGCTCCTTGCAGGAGCCCTGTGGGTTTGTCAGGTTCCACCTCATGGCGGGGGCAGGTTGTGCGTCGGCTGCGATCGATCGCGCAGAGGCAGCAGCGTGTCCTTCCCTGCGCTTCCCGTCTCGAGATCCTGCCTGGCTCCGTATCGCTGAGGGCACCATCAGGGTCTGGCTGCGGTGATCTCTGCCAGATAAAGTCGCTGGTTCTCCCTCGTGACAAGAGGCCGTGTGGACGTCTTGTGTGTCACCAGATTTTCACCCTTTGGTATTTATCGACGATTCTCACCCAAACCATTTCCTGCTCGGATAGTGACAAATAAGGTTATTTCTGACCCTGCAACTCCGTCGATCAGCCAGCCGTCTTCTGTGGGACTTGTTTACTGTCACTGTGGAGTTTTTTGTGTTTGATTTTTCTAAAAAAAAAAAAAAAAAGTTTCTTACTGTCTTGTTTAGGGACATGTTCCAGGCTCATCTTGTGCTTTCAGTTCCCTACCCTGGAACCAGTTACTTTTGTGAGGAGTGGGATTTAGAAGCCACAGTCTTAGCGCTGGGATTGCTCATCACTACTGGGGTATCGTAGTTTTTACAGTCTTGTAGCCGTCAGAGCTGGGAATGTGTATATTTAAAACTTGCTGGCCGGGCTCCGTGGCTCACGCCTGTAACCCCAGCACTTGGGGAGGCCGAGGCGGGAGGATCACTTGAGCCCAGGAGTCTGAGGCTGCCTTGAGCTGTGACCGCTGGGACCACTCCAGCCTGGGCGACGGAGTGAGCTCCTATCTCTAAAAAAGAAAATAAACTGTAAAAGATAAATAAAAGTAGAAATGATGAATCTATATGAGTATCTACGAATATCTCCAAACCCGGTTAGCGCCCAAGGTTCTTCCCAGCCTTCCTCTCTTCCTGGTGTGTGCTTTCCTCTGCCGTGGTCGCGATTCCGACTGTATGATTTACGAAAGGCTTTACATCTGTAGCACCAGACGGATGGGCTTCTGGACATGGAGCTTTCTAGGGCTTGGGAGTCACTGTCTCCCACATCACTTTCTCCGACGTCATCTCCCAGCTGACTCTCCCGCCAGCTCTTCCCGGAGACCGTCTTTCCCCCTCTGCGCTGCGGGGCCCTTTCTGTGTGTCAGTGTCAGTGACACGTGTGACTTCACGTCCGGACTCCATTCCGTTGCACGTGGCTCTCCGTCGCCCCTGCGCCGATGTGCCTTTTCTGCTCTCCACGGTGTAAATCTTTCAGGTCTTGCTTCCTCCTGACGCCCCGCCTGGGCGATCGTCTGCATTTCTATCTGCTTTTCAGAACGAGGCTGTGAAACGCCGCCAAGGCGGCCTGCCGGAATCCGGCTGGGATCGCGCTGACCCGGCGGGTGGGCACGGGGCGCCGTGGGTCCCCACGCGCTCACACCCTTGCCCGTCTGTCTCGGTAAGGCTTTGAGCCCTCCGCACAGCTGCTTCAGATTTGCTCCTAGAAACCCGCTTGTCTGTTGAAGTTACACAGTATTCGCCTTTCTTGGTTTCATTGTTGCTCATGTAGAGAAACAGATTAGATTATTTTAAAAATCCGTTTCTCTTGTTAACTTATGTAGCCACTTAACCTGCAGATTCCACAGGGATTTTTTATGTCTATCATCCTGTCATCTGCTCACAATGACGGTTTTCTTTCTTTGTTTCTAATCTTAACCTTTTTGTTTTCTTCCTTGCCTCGAGGAAGCAGCCAGAACTTTCCATGCATCCCCGTCCCGTGTGCAAGCTCGGGAAACGCTTCGGCATTTCATCCTCAGGGGGATGTTTACTTGTGGCCTGACCGTGGTGCGTTTTATCAGACTGAGGATGTTTCTTTCATTGCCTAGGTTAAGAGGATTTTTTTTCTCATAACTAGGTGTTGAATTTTAACAAAAGCTTTTTCTCTAAACATCTGAAGCGGCCGTGTGGTTTCCCTCCTTGGCTCTGCTAACATGCTTGGCTACACTGACCGCCTTTCCTAACATCGGAACATGTGTGTATTGGTGGGATACACTCAATCTGGTTGTGACCTTGTGTCCTTCCACGTTCCTCTGAATTCACCTCCTAACACCTTTGTCCCTCCTTTGGAGTGGCCCTCCTGAGGCAGGCAGGGCAGGTGAGGGCCAGGTGTGCAGCGGAGCCTGGCCGGCCCCAGCCTGGGAACCAGACGTGCCACAGAGGCAGAACCCTCCTCCGTGGGAAACCTGTCACACTGCCACCCCTGGGCACAGCACCTGCAACGGGGGGGGGGGGAGGCCGGTGCACGCCCCACACCCCAGGAGCAGAGGAGGTGGGAGGCCAGAGCCAGGGCCTTGGGGCAGGGATCGAGGCTGCGTGGGTTAGATCAGCTCAGCGAGTGACGCTGGCCGTGTAGCACGAGCTCACGCTTTCCTTGTTTGCCGGTATTTTCTTTAGGATTGTTGCCACTGTGTTCACGAGAGAGATTGCATTCTAACTTCCCGTAAAGCCTCATGTTTTGATATTAAGGTTATCTGGCCTCACACAATAGATTAAGAGTTATATCCTTTAAAACAAAACGATCTGGAACAGTTTGTGTGGTACCGTGCTGATTCTTAAATGTTTGAACGAATTCACAGGCAAAGCCGTGTGGGTCTGCAGTTCTTTGTGAGGAGATGTTTATTTAGATTCATTTTCTGTACGAGCTGTAGGAGTTCAGATTTTCTAGTTCTTCTTGTGTCAGTTTTGGTGAGTTGTGTTTTTCTGTAAGTTTGTCGGTTTCGTCCAGTGTTCAAATTTGTTGGCACGACACTGTTCCTGTATCCTCTTAAGAGCTTCACGTCTGTAGCGGATGAGCAGGCCACGCCGTGGCAGGTCCGTCCCGTGGCTCGTTTTCTTCAGCCGGCAGGCGTGGGGTGGTGTGTGTGTTTTGGAAGGATCACTTTTAAAAAGCAAACAAGCACACACCAAGATATATGACAGTAGCCACACGTGGTCAGACAGCCTAAAATACCTACCGTGCGGCCCTTGATATGGCGAAAGTTTGTACCCCCGCGCTCTGCGGAGTCTGCGTGGGGCAGCGATCGTGGTAGCATTTATTTATGTGTTTCTCTTTTTCCTTCATTGAGATCTACTTCCGTTATGTTAATATCGGTCTTTCCAAAGAACCAACTTCTAGATTTTTTCCTTACATATATTTATGTTTCTTTCTATTTCAGTGTATTTCTACTTTGAATTTAATAGGCTGTTTTCCTAGTTTTTGAGATCATTGATTTCTTAGCCTTGTTTTTTTTTTTGAGACAGAGTCTCACTGTGTTGCCCGGGCTATAGTGCCGTGGCATCAGCCTAGCTCACAGCAACCTCACACTCCTTGGCTCAAGTGATCCTCCCGCCTCAGCCTCCCGAGTAGCTGGGACTACAGGCATGCGCCACCATGCCCGGCTAATTTTTTCTATATATTTTTAGTTGTCCAGCTAATTTCTTTGTATTTTTAGTAGAGATGGGGGTCTCGCTCTTGCTCAGGCTGGTTTTGAACTCCTGACCTCAAGCAATCCTCCCACCTTGGCCTCCCGGAGTGCTAGGATGACAGGCATGAGCCACGGCGCCCAGCCGATTTCTTAGCCTTTTAAAATAAAACGCTGGGGCTGTGCGTTTCCTGACCAGCACTGCTTAGCGCAACCCATTTCAACATGTCGCGTCTTCTTACCGTGCAGATAAACATATTTTCTAATGTATTGTGATTTTTTTTTTTTTTTTTGCCCCTTGGCCCTTGGTTTTGTAGCAGTGTGTTGCTTGATTTCCAAACCTTTGAGGATTTTCTGGCCCCCTTTTTGGTTACGATTTCTAAGTTGACTTCCCTGTGGCCAAGGGACGGACCCAGAGCAGTTCTCAGCGCGGAGACGAGCTCGCTGGGACCCGTCTCACGCCCCGTGTGTTCAGCCTGGCAGACCACGCCGGCGAGGAAGGCAGACCCGCGTGTCCCTCCGTCTCGACCGGAGACACCGTGTCAAAGTCTCCCAGCGGGAGCGTCCGTTTCCCCTTGACCCTCCTCGTCATGGCGGACGCGTGTCAACTCCAGGCGGCTTTATCTTCCCGTTGCGTCGAAGCTGTGGCCGTTGCGAGGGATTCTTCTCCCGCGCGGGACGCCGCTCGCTCACGTCTGCGGTCTGGCGTCGGCCGAGCTGCCCGGCGGCTCACCTGGTGCCTCTGTCTCCATCTCTTGCTTTCGACCTGTCTTGTCCTCTCGTTCAACATTCGTTTCCACTTAGGATTTTCCGGAAATGGGGGCTGTTGTCACCCCCTTCCCTGACACCACGGCGCCACGTCCCGCCCGGGCTGCTGCTGTGTCTTGGTTCTGGGCGCCGCAGACGCGCTGCCATGTCGGACGCCGGCTGTTTACCCGCACGTCTGTCCTCCCCGTGCGCCTCCCTCTCTCCTGCGTCTCACGCGCCTCGTCCCTGAGCCCCGTCCGTCCCCGCGGCCCCAGTCCTCGGCTGCTTTGGGGAAATCTCAGCCCTCGGGTCTCCACCCTCGGCCCCTCCCCGCTGGGGCCCCGGAGGTGGCGTGGTGGCACGGGTGTCCGGCTGTCCCCAGTGCTGTCTGCTCCACATGTCTTTTCTGCCTCTTCCTTTTTCTGCTGCAATCTGGATGTTTTGTGTTGGATTATTTGCCAGCTCACAAATCTCGTCTGCTTTCTTTAACGTCTCCCTAAATCATTCCTTTGCATTCATTTCCGTTATTGCATTTTAGTAATTTCTAGGATTTGATCCTTTTTATTGATTGTAGTTTTCTGGTGAAATTCTCTACCTACTTATCTGTATTTCTTGCACATGATAAGGGTAGTTATTTAATTTATTTGCTTACTTACGTACTTCTTTAGAGACAGAGTCTCACTCTGTCGCCTAGGCTGCAGTGTGGTGTAGCTCACTGCAGCCTCTAACTCCTGCGATCCTTCTGCCTCAGCCTCCCGAGTAGCTGGGACCACAGGCGCCACCACGCCAGGCTACTTTTTACATTTTTCGTAGGGATGGGGTCTCGCTGTGCTTCTCCGGTTTTTAAAGTTGATGTCTGTTCATCGGCTGATCTAATGTCTCTTTGTAAATTGGGTTTTTGTTGTTTGGTGCTGGTTTCCTGGTATTCCTGGCACTTCCCTATTGATTGCTGGACGTTGTTTGAAAACATTGTAGAAGCTCTAAGCAGCGCTCCTCCAAGCAGGGTCTGGGGACTGTTGGAAGATCTTCAGCAAGAGGGAGCTGGCTCTGTCCAGCAGTGCTGGGCATGGCCTCGGTCCAGGCTGGGTGTGCTTGGTCTGCCCCACCGAGGCCATGGCCGCGTCTGGGTCTCCCCAAAAGCCTGGTGTTCCCCAGAACTCCTCTGCTTGGCAGGCCTCGAAATCTAATTTTGTCTCCCCAATATGGGAGACGCCAAATTCTAGACTTCCTTGTTGGGAGTTTCTTGGCAGTTGTTTTTTTCTGAATCTGAGCCCACATACGTAGCTGCTTAGTCGTCAGCAAAACCCCACAGGAAAGTTGTGGGGCTGCACCCGAGATGCCGGTCCCGGATCTCGGCCCCTCCAGCCTCCCAGCCCCGTGAGGCAGCCCCGGCCCGGCCGCCTCTGGCTGCTCAGCCCCGTGGCTGGAGCTCCCTCACCTCGGGGTCCTGGCCCCTCAAGTCCTGGCTACCTCGGCATTTAAACAAAAACCAGCTTTTATAGTTGTCCTTGACGAAGGGTTAGTCCGACGTTGGCTCCTCCCTCACAGCCCCGGGAGGGGGGGATCTCTGGAGTGTTTGTGAGGTGAACGTATTTACTTTTGCATGGCAAGTGTGTGCGCGTTGCCCTGAAGACTGGAAAAAGGTCCTGGAGGGAAAAGCCATGCTACCGTGGGGCACACGCAGCCGGCACTGTGTCCGGGGTGCTTCGTCTGTGTTTGAGCACGTGCACACGTGTGCATGCGTGTGGTGTTGGTGCAGTCCTGCACCTTGCTCTGGGTTTGTTCTGAAGTGTCCCGGTCATCGTTCTCAGACACACAGAGCCCTGCCACTGCCACTGCCGACCGGTGCCACTTGGCGTGGTGCTAGGCCTAGTCCAGTTGGAGAGGAGAAGCCCAGGAGGCCGCATGGCCCGGGGGGTCCCCAGTGTTCTGAGAGCTGAGCCAGGAGGGCCGGTGGAGCAGCGTGGGGCCGTCCGCGGGTCCTGGTGGCCTGGCCTGGCCACAGGACTGCATGGGCTGCGGGCGCTGGGCGCGAGCCCCCTGCAATGCCGTTGAGCACTGACCTCTCGCCAGCCCTGGTGCCCCCAGCAGCTGAGCCCACGTGCCCCTTCTGTCCCTGCTCTGGGAGCCCAGAGGATGGGCGGTGGGCACAGACCCTCCCTCAGTCCTGACTTTGAATTTCTGTGCCCACCTCTGTCCTTCCTCTGGCTTCCCCGCCAGGCTTTCGCTGTTCGTGTCCGACACTCAGCCCTTCAGTGGTTCCGAGATATGTCATTTCCTCTGTGTTTTAGCGCCACACAAATCGTGGTGTATCGTGGCTAAACTGGTGGCATTTTTGTCCTTTGGCGCATGAAGGAGTGATGTGTCATCCATCAGTGGCTTCTTTGCTTCCACCCAACACGGTGTGTTGAAGTCACTTTGGGTCTTTCTGGAACAGGGCAGGGCCCATGTGGGCGGCAGAGGCACCGCCCCCACCCAGTGCTGCTGGTGACAAGGCCACATCCCGGGGACACAACCAGCAGGTGGTCCTCTGCACAGTCGGGGAGCACTGGGCCGGGACAGGCTTACCAGCCAGTGGGCAGAGAGCCGGGAGCGTGGACCCCACCTGGGGCTGAGCACAGGAGGCAGAGGTGCCAGGCGGGACAGGTTTCTTTAGTGGCATTGACCATGTGAGATGCCACATCCACACTCAGTGGCCCTGCTGCTGCCCCAGGCGCTGGCCGTCAGGAAAGCAGGCACGGCCCTGGCCCGGTAGGCGGGCGTAGCGCGCACAGGCGTGTGTTGTAGGCGGCAGGAGGTCGGGGGGCTCTGCTCCTCCTGGCTCCCTGGTGCATGTGGGGCTCCCCTGGGAGTGCCCCCAGCCCGCCTGGTTCCCCATCTGTGGTTTCCCCCGTGACGTCAACCCCCCATGGCATCCCCACACTCCCTCCCACCCTGGTCGTCTCTGTGCACTGTTGGGTCCTTCCTGGGTGTGGCCCAGTCCAGGTTGCACCCGGGGCAGCCACAGAGGCGGTGAAGGACACCCACCGGATGGGCCACAAGTCGTGCGTCTGTGCTGGAGCCAAGCAGAATGGGCCAGGGAAGGGCCGGGCAGCCACCTGGGCACAGGTGTCGTGTGACCCGACCTTCCATGACACGGACAGCTGCATCCCCAAATCCCTCCAGTAGCAGTCCACACCCCAACCCCGGCAGCCCCGGGTCTGGCCTTGTCCCTCTGGTTTTGTCTTTTGGAGGATGTCGGATGCCGGTGTGTAGCCGTGGAGACTAGCGCGGTCTGTGCAGCAGGAGGAACGTGAGACTCACGCAGGTTGTGTGTCAATAGTTTGTTCCTTTTGTTGCTGAGCAGTAACCGTCGTGTGGATGGTTCACGGAGCAGGGGGGGCATCCACTTTCCTGTAGCAGGACCTCGGCTCGGGCTGTTTCTGGTCTGGGGCATTTGTGAATGCGAACATCCTGGGTAGCCGCGGGTCTGGGACGGGTACCGGGTCTGTGGCCTGTTAGGAACCATCCGCACAGCAGGAGGCGAGTGGCCGGCAGGCGAGCGAAGGGTCGTCTGTATGTACAGCCGCCCCGCAGCCTCGCATCTCCGCTGAGCTAGATTCTCGCAGGAGCGCGGGCCCCGCTGTAAACGGCTCCTCGTGAGAATCCGATGCCTGATGCTCTGCGAGTGCTGGGGAGCGGCTGCAGATCCAGGCTGTCATTAGCGGAGGGGTCTGACCGCACAATAACCGTGATGCGCTTGCGTCATCCCCCAGCCCAGTCTGTGGAAAAACTGTCTTCCACGAAACCGGCTCTTGGTGCCAAAAAGGTTGGTGGCCGTTGCTATGCGGAGTTCTCTTTGGAGGTAACTTCTCGTTTCTCATTTCTCCTGTGTACGTACCTAGAGGTGTAGTTGCTGGGTCACGCGCTACGCGTGTGTTTACCTGGACGAGAAACCACCGAGCGCCTTGCAGAGCGGGGTGCCGTTTCGCCCTCTTACCAGCACCCGGGGACGTGCCAGTGTTCCGCGTCCTGCGGCCAGCACTTGGTGTTGCCGGCGCTTGTACGTTTAGCCACAGAGCGAGCTGGTGGCTCGCCGCGGTTCTCGTCTGCATTGCTCACATGCCGTGCATTGAGCATCCTTTCTCGTGCTAATTCTCCATCTGCGGCCGCTGGCGAAGGGTCTGCTCGAATCCTTTGCCCATCCTTGGGACGGGATCGTTTGGTTTTCCCCGTGTGGCTGTGAGAGCCCTTTGTGTCTGTCAGATCCCAGTCTCTGTCGGAGACGTGGCTCACGGATGCTTCCTCTGGCCCAACCAACGTTCATCCTCCTTCACGGGCCACGGTGTGCCCTTTCCGTGAATCCCGGGCGTGTCAGTTGTTCCCGTCGGGGACGGTGCTTCTGGGGTCGCGTCCGAGCTTCTAGATGAACCCAAGGTCGTTTTCTCCTGGAAGTTGTGTAGCTTTGTGTTTTGCATTTAGGTCCGTGGCCCATTTTTGTGCAAGCGTGAGTGGTTCTGGCCCCCGCGCACCCCCTGCCCGGCCCGTGCGCCTCTGTCGGGACCGGCTGCACAGGCTCCCTGGGCTGCTGGCGGCCTGCCGTGCCGCGCCGCGGAGCTGCGTGTCCCCGAGTGCCTGTACCCGCATGGTCTCGGTTACTGTAGCTCTGCAGGAAGTCAAAATCAGCGTGAGTCAGCATTTCCCCTGTCCGTTTGGATTGAAGTTGTGCATTTCTACACACCTGGGGACTGGAGGTGCATTTGCTTGCTCTGCATTTTAGCAAACAGCAGGTACTTGCATGGAGTGGCCCCAGCCCCAGGGCTCCGCAGGTATTCACCAGGCCTCCTGGCCCCCTGCAGAAGCAGCTGCGTCATCAGCATGGGATCCCTTGTGGGGGCCCCACTGGGGCTGCCTGTGCTGATGATGCCCCTGGGTGAGTCCCCAAGGCCACACTCCGCGTCTGGGACTTCCCGCCAGGGCAGTGTCCCGTGGGGCAGGGTCTTGGCGTGTTTGCTGGGGGAGGGTCTGGAGGGCCCTTCACGGCCCGGTCAGCTACCAGGGAGGTTGGGAAGGGTCGGGGCCGAGGCCCATGGGACCCAGTTCCCCTCCAGACCTGCGTGACCTGCTCCTAACGCTCATTCTTTCTTCTTTTTAAAAACTTTATTGTGGTGAAATATGCAGAGTATAAAACAGACCGTTAAAATCATTTCTAAGCACACAGTCAGCGGCATTGAGCACGGTCAGTGCTGCGCAGCCGTCACCCCCATCCATCTCCGAAACTTTCCGTCTTCCTAGCCTGACACTCTGTCCCATGAAACGCTGACGCCCCAGCCCTGGCACCTGCCGTCCACGTGGGCTCAGAGGGTCTCCTTCCAGATCCCAGGTCGGGTCCTCTGACCGGGATGCCTTGTGCGCTTCGGCCAACGTGCCCAGGGGAGCTGCCTGCTCACCCACCCTGGGTGGCCCCATGTGCCCGGACCAGCTGCTGTTCCGGAACTTTCCGTGGTTCCGTGGGGACTCACCCCTCTGCGCTGAGAGCAGTTACTTGCAGCTCCACACAACAGTTAATTGCTCTTTTGTGAGCTTTTCGCCTGATGTCACGTGCCGAGATGTGGAATGCCGGCCCGTTGACAGGGCCGGTGGTGGCAGAGGCGGCTGGTCCCAGGGTGACAGCGCCCTGGAGGGCCCCAGAGGGACCCAGGGTCCTGGGCAGGAGCCTGTTCCTGGCTCACGGCCCAGAGGGGCTCCCACCACCCTCGGGATGGCGTCTGTGGTCCCAGCGGCCCGTCCGCAGCCCTCCAGGGACACCTGTCCCCCAACACTGTGGACAAGTCTCTCCTGAGTTTCTTCAGGGCCTGGTTGTCACCGGGACCCTGAAGCTCAGCTCCTGCCGGGGACTGGGCCGGGGAAGGGGCGGCGCGTGGAGCATTCAGAGGACCTTCGCGGATGAGCTACAACTCAGCTGGGGTATTTTTAGCCGCGGCACATCCAGCGCACGGCGGATCCAGCACATGCAGGGCAGAAATAGAAGAGGTTTTTTTGGCTGTTCTGGTGCTGACAGTCTCTGGCTCCCGGGGAGCCGGGCCGGGGCTGGGGAGGGGCCGCGCGCAGCGCAAACAACTTCTGCTGTTGAGAAAAACATCTCAAGCCGGTGCTGGTGAGGGAGTATTTCTGTTGGCGCACTCGCTTTATGTAAATGCCACGCTCGCTGGCTGCTCATTTGCATGTGTAATCACAGCAGGCTGTGCTGGGGGTGGGGCCCGTAATTACGTTTTAAAATATCACCCGGATTGTTTCTGCTGTGTTCCCTGCGCCCCGGGAACGCTGGGCTTTAAAGGTTCTCCGTTGCTCTGCCGGACGGGAAATGCCCGCGGTGCACCTGTGGCGGCCTCTGGCCTCGTCCTCCACCAAGTGTCTGTCAACTCAGGACGCTCAGGGCGGGCCGGGGGTCCCAGCACCCCCACCCCACCGAGCCTGGAACCCACCCTGCCTCCTCCCGCGCTGCTCTCGCCGTGGATTTCCACGTGTGGCGCCACTGCAGTAGCCCAGACGTCGGCCCTTAGGGGGCCCCCCCACGGAGTGCAGATAACTTGGGTGAATTCCTGCCCCGACTCTTTCCTGCCACCCTCTGTCCTGAGCCTTCCAGGAACCCCCACACCCCAGGCAGCTGCTCCCGCTGAGTTTTCCTGTGACTCCTTGAGATGGGGCCATGGCACAGCGGGACGGGGGTGCTGGCCCAGCTTGCATGGCAGGTGCAGGGCAGGGTCTGGTCTGAGCCACCCACCCTGAGCCTTCTGGACGAAGTGTCCTGGCACCAGGACATCCCGCTGGCCACCCCCTCCACCCAGAGGCTCCCAACCCCACTGGGGCTACAGAAAGGATTTCGCAACACCCTGGGGGAGCAAGACCCAATTGCAGGTGGCCGTCAGTGGATGGAGGACTTGTTCCAACCTGCAGAGCTCCTTCTGGGCCCTGGGTAGGGGTGGGCCTGGCGCTCAGTGGGTAGTGCGGGGGGCCTCCCCCAGAGCAGGGGTGACATCTTAACAAGAACAGCTGACTGGGAGAGGAGCCCTCCAGGCCCTTACCTCATGGGTGGGGACACAGGGACGGAGGAGGCAGCCACGTGGGCAGCCTGCCAGCCTGGTGGTGAGCGCTAGGCTGGTGGCCGTGTGGCACATGGGAGCCGGGGGGCTGCTCTGGGGAGCTGGGCTTCACCCTGGGGCCCCACTGGCCCTGTGCAGGCCCTGAGTGAGGTCACAGCCTGTGAGGCCTCCTGGGACTCGGGACAGGAGTTGGGGGGAAATGGCGGCCCACGTGGTGCTGGGCAGGGCCCTGTCTCCTCACAGCACTTAGAGCGAGCTGAGTATCTGGCGATGGTCGTGGCACGAGGGATCTGGGCCCTGGCACCCCCGTGAGCCCTAGAGTGCACCCCTCAGCCCAACTGCAGCAGGTCCTGCTAGAGGACCTGGCTGGGCCAGGAGGGGACTGAGGGTGGGGCTGGCAGGTGGCCCATGGAGCTCTCGGGGTCACAGCAGTAGGGCCAGCTGGCCCCAGCTGGCTGGGGATGTCGAGGGGCCTGTCTGGGAGCAGAGCTGTGGGCATGTGCTGGCGCAGCTGCAGGTCGGGACCCCGGACTGCTGTCCTTCCCCAGCAGCGGCTTGTTGGGAATGTGCCCATGTGCCCGGGTGGCCGGGAGGGCTGCCCCCAGCCACACGCTCTGCCCGTTGTTGACAAACGTTTACGGAGCTGCTCCTCCCGCCAGCCTGCCGAGGTCGGAGGGGCTGTGTCCTCGGACGTGCCAGGGCCCCCACGTCCCCTTCTCTGTGACACAGCTGGTCTCTGGCGTGGGGCTGCTTCAAAGACAGCCGGGGCGACGGTACCGGGGACCATTTCTAGCTCCCAGTCTCCCCTCTGCCCAGAGTTTCCTGGCAGCGTGGGGGGTGCCCTGCCTGGGTGAACCCCGTCTGCAGGCCCCACTGCACCAGCCCCACCTCCTTCCCTGCCACCCTCAGCCCAGTCCAGGCCAGCTTGGGTAGGGACGCTGCCTGGGCTCAGCCACCAGTCCCCGGCCTGGGCGGGCACCGCTCCCTGCATCTTCTGCTCACTCCATGCTGGGGCTTCCCTGCCAGGGCGGGGCCGGGGGCAGGGGGACCCCAAGTGGGCACAGAGGGCAGCCAGGGAGGGTCTGACCAGCCCCGGGAGCAGGCAGGGCTCAGCCTGCCCGCGGTCGCCGCTCACCGACTCACCTCTGGGCCCACAGTGCAAGAGAAGCCAGAGCCGGTGCCGCTGGAGAGCCGTTCCTGCGTCCTCATCCGCCGCGACCTGGTGGCCCTGCCCGCCAGCCTCATCAGCCAGATCGGATACCGCTGCCACCCCAAGCTCTACTCCGAGGGGGACCCTGGTGAGAAGCTGGAGCTGGTGGCAGGTGAGGCCGCACTGCCTGCCTATTGTATGCAAATGTCCTTGCTCGTTTACTTTTTTCAGAGAGATGAACAATGTACTCATCACCAATTAGTCAAAAAAACCACGATAGAACATCTTAAATTTCCTCTAATTTTCCTTTTAGAAGAATGTGTCATTAAGAAGAGTTATTCAATTGAATTAATTTAGCATTTTAATTGAGTCCCCTGGGCTGGGGCTGCTCGTTGGCACGACGTGTTTTAATTTAGGTCGCAGATGAAACCACGTTGGGTACGGTTTACCAGCCCCAACCCCGAGCGTCCAATTGCCACATGGGGGTGACAGCCGGGTTCTGAACAGCAGCTCAGAAACGCAGTTCTGAGCAGACTCACGGCCCGCCGGTCTGTCCCCGCCCGAAGGTTTATCTTCCTGGGGTTGGGGCTGCGGCTCCTTGCGGGTCTTGAAGGCCGCTCCACAAACAGATGAACCCTAACGTGTGGGCACCCTCCTTGGTGACTCTTGAGCCATTTTCTGGTCATTCTTCTCCTCGGTTTGCTGAGAAGTCCCCAGCCCAGCTGGGTAGGCCCCTCGGGCCCGTCCTTGGCCCCAGTGCCTAGCGTCCTCCTGAGCCGCCCGCCCTGCTCCTGTCCCTGCCCCAGGGGCTAGTCCCTGGGTGGTGTCTTGGGTGCCCTGGGTGCTGTCCCCTCCGCTGGGAGCCCCACCTGGGGCCACCCTCGGCCTGTGGGGTCTTCCGTCCTGCGGGAGGGCAGCTTCCTGGGCCACCTGTCGGCGGGGTGGGGCTGCGGTGGCTCGTCAGGCTGGGTGGGCTCCTGGGGGCCTGTCACCATGTAGCTATGGCCCCGGAAGGAGTGTCCTTGGCTGTCCCAGCCCCAGCAGCAGCGGCCTGTGTTTGGGAGGGGCTGTGGGGCTGAGAGGTGCTCAGAGCGTGAGCTCCCAAGAGAGCCCCCCAGACCAGCGCCTGATGGGGCAGCGTTTGCAGAGGGGCACGTGGGCTCAAGCCCCCGTCAGGAAATGGGGCCCTCAGGCTCCTGGAGACTGGTCAGCCCCTGAACAGGCCCCTGGGGCAGGGGTGACCACCTCTGTGGGGACCGGTCGGCCCTGGGGCTGCCACACCGAGGGTCCCCTGACAAGAACAGGGTCCTCGTATCTTCCTTCGGGCCAGCCCTCCAGAAAGAGCCCTGACATGCCTCTGTTCCCGATGGAAGGTTCCGGGCGTGCTCTGCGAGCAATCCGAGGATAGAGAAGGAGCCAGACAAGACAAAGTTCCCAGAGCCCCCGAGCACCGCACCGGGCGGGTTTCCTGTGTGTCCTGCACGCTGCATTCACTCTCTTGCCTTCCTTTACGAAGTCGGACAGCCCTCCGGCTCTTTCCAAAGCTCCCTTTCCAGGCAGCAATGTCCCCTTTGTTGCTCGCAGGGTCCGATCCTGCTGTGGGTTCAGAGCCTTGGTCACCAGGGCACCCGGGCGCTTCCCAGGGGAGGTCAGTGCTGGGCCCACTGAGGCTGCAGCTAGACCCCAGCCCGGCCGAGGCTCTTTGCATCTGGGCAGGGACAGAGCAGCGAGGCCAGAGTGTTCCCCAAGCCAGGGCCAGGGACGGCTGCCTGGCAGTCTGTTCCCAGGAAGGCGACCGAGGCTGGGGCGGCCACGTCCTGCCGACACGGCCTCAGCACAGCGAGGACAGCTGGGAGGTTGGGACTCCTTGGGGGCAGGGGCCACCGTGCCTTTCCCCAGCCTGAGAGGTTTTGTTGGGCTGTGGCCTTGGCCGTGGCACGTCCTAGTGGCCAGAAGGCAGGAGAGGAGGTCGCTTCTCCCAAAAACAGGCCCCAGAGGCCCCCGGCCCTGCCGCCCCGCCACCTGCTGTGGCCCCAGCACCCCTGTCCCTCCCCTGGGAAGGTCGAGAGCCCTGGGTCTCCGAGGCGAACTCGAGGCCTCTCTTCCTCGTGTCTGGCGCCCGCAGGCTCCGGAGTGTACATCACGCGTGGCCAGCTGATGAACTGCCACCTGTGTGCGGGCGTGAAGCACAAAGTGCTGCTGCGGAGGCTCCTGGCCACCTTCTTCGACAGGTGGGTCGGGAGTGGACGGCGGAAGGTTCCAGTCTCCTTTGGCTGCGAGCTTCAGCGTTCAAGGCCCTCGGGCACCCCTGACCCCCAGCACCAGGGACGTCGGGAGGCCCCTGGGAAGGGCATAGACTAGGACTTGGGTCTCGGGGGTTGCGGGGCTCCCCTGGCGTCTCCCCACGGGCCTGTGCGCCCCGAGGTGAAGAGTGGCACTTACTCTGACGCCCGAAGGGTCAGCAGAACCCGACCCCAGGGCAAAGCAGCCTGCTCCGACGACCGGGGTCCTCGCGGACACGGCTCGACACTGACCCTGTCATCTTCCCGACCCCGTCACCCGAGTTACCTTCTGAGCCTGGGAGGGCGGCTGCACCTGCTCTTTCCCTGGGCCCACGACCCCCCGGCACGCACACCGGGCGGACGTGCAGCCCGCGGGGCAGGGAGGCCGTCGCTCCGGCCCAGCCCGGCCGCCTCACCCGCCTCCGCCCCGTGTCTCGGCAGGAACACGCTCGCCAACAGCTGCGGCACCGGCATCCGCTCGTCCACCAGCGACCCGAGCCGCAAGCCACTGGACAGCCGCGTCCTGAACGCTGTGAAACGTGAGGCCTGGGGTCTCCGGGGCGGGGCGGGGCCTGCTGGGGGGGCCCACGGGGGGCTCCGGCGGCGAGGGGGGTGCCCGGGGGCGGCCGCGGGATGGGGGGCGGGGAGAGGAGGCAAAGAGAGCAGCGCTGGCAGCCAGGTCCCGAGGTGTTAACGTTCTTGGTAGGTTTCCAAGTGTGATGAATTCAGCTGCGAAACTATTTTAATATGTGAAATAGATCTAATTTTCCTTTTTGAACAAAACCCCTTATTTACATTTCGCAGTTATTTCGAGGCTGTGCCATCTGTTCGGCCGGCTTCTGCCTCCGGCTCCCGGGCACGCGGGCGAGGCCCAGTCCGTGGCGGGGCCGACACCTGCCCCGCACCCCTGACGTGGGAGAGGCCGCCTGCTGCCCGCACGGCTGGGCCGGCCAAGACCACGGCCTCCTAGGGCTGTCGGCTCAAGAAACACTGTCTTATTTTCTTGCTTAAAAAAACCCTCGTGAGGCTCGTTCTGTTTTAAAGCGAGTGGGGCCTTTGCAGCCGGTGGGCGCAGCCCCAAAGCGCCTGGTACAAGAGGGGGCGAGGCTGTCGCTGCCCCCGGGACCTGCCTCCGGCTTTGGCGCCATCTGGAGAATCAGGCCCAGCCTTGGTCTGGCTCCCATGGACAAGGGAGGAGACTGCTTTTAGTTGATGACGGCAGCTGATGTCTGTCACTCACTTCCTCCAGGTTGGGGACAGAGACAGGGCAGGGTCTCTGCAGGCTGGGTCCTTGTCCACTCCTGTGCGAGGACCCATTGATCAGTCCCAATTTGCAGGAGGAGATGGGGAGGCCGGGAGAGTTTACAAACAGGTGGGCGGGAGGCCAAAGCTGCTGGACCCGACCAGGCCAGAGATGTCCCAGAGGACCGTGGGGGGCCTTCTGGCCTGGGCAGTGCGAACGTGGCCGCCGGTCTCCAGTGGCCTGGTCCCAGGAGCGGCCGCTCCAGCACGCCAGCCTCGGCCCTGAGGCCGGTCCACGGCGTCTTGGTCCCGTGGCCCCGCAGGAGGGTCGGCCGAGCAGGGCCAGGCGTCCACGCTCACGCCCCGCTCCCCGCTGCCCTGTCCCCGCAGTGTACTGTCAGAACTTCGCCCCCAGCTTCAAGGAGAGCGAGATGAACGTGATCGCCGCGGACATGTGCACCAACGCCCGCCGGGTGCGCAAGCGCTGGCTGCCCAAGATCAAGTCCATGCTGCCGGAGGGCGTGGAGATGTACCGCACCGTCATGGGCGCCTCGGCCTCCGGAGTGCCCCTCGACCCCGACTTCCCGCCTGCCGCGGCGCAGGCACAGGTGTTCGAGCAGCGCATCTACGCCGAGCGGCGGAGCGACACGGCCACCATTGTGGCGCTGAGAACTGACACCGTGAATGTCGACCTGAGTGCCGCCAACCCTGCCTTCGAGGCTGGCGAGGAGGTGGACGGGGCCGGCTCGGTCATCCAGGAGGTGGCCGCCCCTGAGCCGCTGCCCGCCGACGGCCAGAGCCCCCCGCCGCCCTTCGAGCAGGGCAGCGCCAGCTCCAGCAGGCCCCAGACACCGGCCGCCACGGCCAGAAGGCCGGAGGGCGCCTACGCGGGGACTTTGTAAGAGGAGCCGTGCGCCGTGCGCGAGGGACCGAGTACTAGAGCTGCTTGCATGCGTTACTAATACAAACAAATGTGATCAAGCCACTTACCTACTGAACTGCTACTGTTGCCTGAGAAAAATGTGATTTTTATTCTGCTTGTATTTAAAGTTGATGAAGGAAACAAACGCATTCATTATACTGTAAACACTTAGGCCTCTGGGAACCTAGTTGCAGAGCCCCGGGGTTCCCTTTTGATATCCGCAAGGTTAGTCTCCAAGCTGTAGCTCCCCCTCTTCGGGGAGGGGTCGAGAGGCTGCCAGGCCCCTGGTGCCCACCCTGCCCCCCTCGCCACCCCGGAAGCCGGAGCTGGGGCCGGTGGTGGCCTGTGGCTGGGCTGTGTGCGTCCCGTGGCACTCTGCTCCTTCCCTGTGGGCCCATCTGGGCGGTGGGCAGGGCTGCGGCCCCGGGGGCCAAACTCCTTATTTTCCTTCTTCCTGAGACCTGCGGGCCAAGCCCACCGGGTCCTGCACCTGCGTGGGGCGTGTGTGCGCTGGCGTGTGCAGGCGTGTGTGCGTGTGGGGGCCGCGGTAAGGGTGCAGCGGTGGCCGTGGCCGGTCGCTCTGGGGTGGACATAGGGTGCTTGTCCAGCTCCCCACGCACTGTCCTTGCCCTGCTGGACCCTCTTGGCTCTGCGGCCCCTTGGTCCACCGGCCCCGCCGTGGACGTGCGTGGCCGGTGTGGCCACACCACCCGCTGCCTCCTCTGCCACTTTGGGAATGTGCTTGTCTGTCTTTTTGTGTTTGTAACTTAGGTCTGTTTCATACATTGTTTGGAAACTGTCAGACTCAACAGAGCAAAAAATTTGGGGGGTGATGGGTGTCCTTGTGCCCAGCCCACCACAGCTTGGGGCAGGTCACCTCTGGTGGGCAGGTACATGCCCACGCCCCCGGGCCAGGGTCCACTCACTGCCCGGTGGGGGCAGAGGGGTCCCAACAAAGTGCAGCCAGGATGTGTGGGGGCCAGGCTCAGGGCCAGCCTGGGGACAGAGGGGCTCTGCGGGGGCAGGAGGCTGCCATGCCCTGGGCTTTGGGCGTCTCTGTGGGTGCCCAGTCTGCAGGTGGACAGGGACAGGCTTAGCTGGTGTGGTTTGAAGGTGTGGACGCTGCAAGGGGACCAGGGATGCAGGGGTGGGGAGGTCCCAGGGAGGAGGGCTGCCTGCTGGAGGCTGGAGTGCTCGCTGTGACGTTTAAGTATTGTTTCCTAAGTGGTGAGGGTCACAGGTGGTGTGAGCTGCAGGTGTGGCCACTTGGCCAGGTGCCTTTGCCCTTGTCCGGGGGCTGCCTGCCTCCAGTGACACAGGCAGGTCCCCAGGTGTGGCCAAAAGACACCCCTCATCCCAGGTTGTGAAGGGTCTGCTGCTCCCCTCTGCCCTAAGCCTACCCGGAACTCGGCACCCACAGGGCACAGGCTGGACGGGCTGGCTCAGCGAGTGCAGCAGCCCCGGCACGGCCCCTGAGGCTGAGGCCCCGTGGCCAGGAGTGGGGCCATGTGCTTGTGCCCTGATATGGGGACCACGTGTGCTGACACTGCCCTCCCTGTGTGGAGAGGCCTTGGGGACCCTCCCGTGGGGTCTTCTTCCTGGTCTACACCCAGCCTCCTGGGCCTTCTCCAGCCGGGCTGAGCGTGTGCCTGCCCTTCAGAAAGACACGGTGCCTTCCAGAAAGAGGTGTGTGTGGGAGGACCATGGCAGGCACTGTGGAGGCAACCTCGGCCCCCCACCCGCCCCTCGGGGCCACGTCCAAGGAGACCCAAGACCTGCGTTCCAGGGGCGAAGGTGGCCACAGAGAACCACCTGGCCCAGAGGTGGCCTCTTTCTCCCCTGCCGTGGGCCCAGGTGGGGTTGGAGCCCCGTGGGGCCCACTGGGGACCAGGACCAAGCCTTCCTGGGCACTGGGAGGCGGCCGTGGGTGCGGAGGGGATGGCGGGGAGGTGGAGCTGCACCCTGTCCCCTCCGGAGCTTTCCTTCATCGCTGCCCCACCCAAGTTTGCACTTTAATTTGACCACCCCTGGGGACCTACGGGAGGCAGACCTGGCGGAAAGGCTGTCTCTCCCTCCGCTGCGAAGCAGGTGCGCCCCGCCCCCCAGCACAGGGAGGGGTGCTGCTGGCCGCCGTGGGAGGCGGTGGCTGCACAGAGGACACTGATGCCACTCGGGCTAGCACAACGTCCCGTGACCTCTGATCCGTGACTTTGTAGTCGCCGTCTGTTCTGTTGTTCTGGGTCAGGAAGGCAGGAGCTGTAGGTGAGGCTTCAATGATGATGATTTAATGTGAATGGGTTCTGAGCTCCCCCTGCGCCCCGGGCGGGCCAGGCCGAGCGTTTTGCACTAATGTGTCCCGCGGTGGTGGCCGCGGGCCGGAGTGAGCGTTTGCAGATGACGATTGTACCTGCCGGGGTGCTCCCTCCGCATCCTGGATGCACCGTGCAGGGTGGCGGCGGCGGCGGCGGGCCCGGGCTCGGGGGGGGCCTTCCAGAGTGCCTTAGCATCTTTTGATCATTTTTCCCAAGGAAAACCAATTAAGACAACCGGACCCTCCCTTCTCCTTTGTTTACAAGATGACTAATTCCAGAGTCCGGGGCTGTCCCGTCCTGCAAGCGTGACCCTGACTCATCCAGACCCCGTAGGCAAGAGAGAGCCACTCAGTATTTATGTGACATCTGCACCTCTATCCCTAAGCCTGACTATTAGCAATACACATACACTATATAGAGTCTATTATAGAGCTAAGTTATATCCGCGCCTTTTCGGGGAGGACAGAAGGGACTGGGCCACGTTGGAGCTGCTGGGGTGGCGGGTGGCCGGCCTGGGACCCAGCCTCCACCCCACCTTCTCCTGCCCTGCCCTTGGCTCCCCTGCCCGGGAGCAGCTGAGGGGGGGGGGGGAGCGGAGGTCCAGGAGAAGCGCTGGGAGATGGGACGGATACTGTGAGCCGGCGGGCCTCGCCTGGCCGGCGGCCTCGGTACTTGAATTCTGTCTGTGTCCTGCACTGCGTCTGCTCGCCGCGTTCTCTGTCGTCGCTTAACTCTGCATTGATTTGGGTGTCTGTCTTTGCCCCCGAATGTGGATGGAGCTGTGAGTGACAGGCCGGCAGGACCCCGCCCGGGTGTCATGGGGTTGGGGGCTGCAGCGGGGGCTCCACGAAGGTAAAACTGGCTGTCAGGTTTTATTTCTTCTCCATGAAAACTCATTCTTCGGTGTTCGTGGTTAGAGCTGGGAGGAAGGCAAAAGGAAGGTGGGCACTGAGGGGTGGCCTGTCCCCTCCGAGGGGACGAGGGGACTCTGGTATGCCTGGCCCTGACCTGTCCTCATTCAACAGCTGGGGCTTTGAGCACAGGCCCAGCGCCAGCCTCTCCCCCCCAGTCATTCATTGCCTGGGTCCCCTCTGATGAGTTATTTTTATGGAAACGTCTTTGCTGCAAGTGGAAAAGGCCTATGGCCCGTTCACCGACTGAAAACTCGGAGAAAACCTCTGTTTGCCTCTGCCGGCAATGAATCCTACACTCAGAACGGAGAGTTCGTAGCTGTCTCCAGCTTTAACTACTGTTTCAGAATGTTGCTGCTGTGCGAATTTGTCATTATGTCAGCCAGCCGGCTCCGCACGCGTGTGCGCATACGTGTGCGTGCGTGTGTGTACATGCATGTGTGTGTGTGCGTGTGCACATGTGCGTGTGTGTGTGTGTGCACGCGAGCCTGTGTGTGACAGTGTTTGAGAGAGTAAGAGACAGAGACACACACACCACACTGGAGCATTTAGGGCGTGGTGCAAGACGTTTCTAAAATGGCAAAGGTTGTTTGTGTTTGTTTGTTTGTTGTTTCTTTGGGGATAAAAAGGAAAATTATGCAGAATCTAAAGCATTTGGCTTGGACGACCTGCTCGCATTCTGATCAGTCGCTTCCATTGTTAGCATTTTGCACATGATTGTGATTTCTATGTCAAAAGAAGCCAAAACTTGCAATACTATTTTTAGCAGACAAAAAAAAAACTAAGTATAAAATGTATAAATATTTTTGACTTGAACATTTGGATGGCGCTGGGTGCAAATAGAACATTCATCCTTTGGACGGAATGTTTGGGGAAAAGAGACTTTGGAAAAGGAGACGGTGGTTTTGCAGAGTGTGCTTAGGTTTGAAGTAGTACTGTAACTCACACGACTGTTAAAAATAAAATAAATTGTTCCTGTGCTGTGAAGGAAGGTTCCGCAGCACCACCGGCTAGAGCTCAGCCACAGAAGTCGCAGCTTTCTTTGTTTCTTTTAGGGCGGAAGCCTCTGTTGTGTTCTGCGCCTCACTCCCTCCGGGCTGTTACTGTAGCGTCGAGACTGTTACGTTTAGCCACGGCTGACATTGTACCAATAACTCAGCAGAAACATCCGCGGTGACCAGGGAAACCGAGGGCTCCGAGCGCGCTCAGAGCCATTCCACGCAGTGGAACTCCTACAAACAGAAGGATGTGATGTTAATTGTAAAGCACTTTGTAAAATTCACATTTACAGAATAATAAAGTCAGTTCAAACCTAAGTTTCCTGGGCTTGTGCTTGGCAGTGGGGCTGGTAGGGGAGACAGGGAGGAGCCAGAGACGGGGGCTGGGCTATTGGGGACAGGGTGTCCCACTGTCCTCCAGGTTTACCCTCAGGACCCCGAGCTGCTGGAGCCAACCCCAGGTTTGCTGCCCACAGAGGGGCAGCGATCTGACTGTGGGGTTCGGGGGTTCATCTCCCCTCCCCCCAGTGTCTTACAAGGGAAAGGGGCAGGTGGTCCCAGGGGTGTTAGTGTCTGTTGGGGGGGGGGTCCCTGCCCCAGCCCTGGGTGACCTGGCTGGGGTGGAAGAGGGAGGATCTCCTTTTCTAGGCCCTGGCTTTATTGTCTGGGAAGTGGAACGGCTGCTCACCCGGCCACCTGCCACCCCCACGGTGCTCAGCTCCCTCCCTCCCTTCCCCTGCGCCTCCCTCCTCCTGGTCCAGACCTGCCCCCAGGTGGGGGCAGGTGCAAGTGGGCAGAGCAGGTCCTGAGCCCTGAGAGCCCCTGGGGCTGGGCCTTCTCCACATCCCTGGCTGTGACCCCTCAGGGCCAGCTGCTGCTGGGGTCCTGGGGTTCAAGCCGGTGGCCATCCCCACCGCTTTGCTCCTTGGCCATATCCACAAGGACCTTTCTGAGCTGCTGTGGGCTCAGAAAGGGCTTTGCATTAACAGCCCCTGGGACTGGCCTTGGGGTCCTGCCTCGGGCCCTCAGACGGTGCCTCGTGCCTGACAAGGTCTTCCTTTTATACCTATGCAATGGGCTGGCGGTCCCCTCTGCCTGCAGTCTTGCAAGGGTCTCCTGGGGGCCTCTCTGACCACCCGACAGGCTCTCCCCCTTTCCAGGGGCTCCGTGGCACCTGCTGCACAGAGTGAGGTGGGTTATTTGGGATCTTGCTCACTGCGCTCCCCTAGGGCGGGGTCTGTGCCTGCAGCATGGTGGTGCACACCGGGGTCAAAGCCTACGTGGAGGTGTCCTGAGTCTCAGCTGGATGCATGTGGTTCCTCCTGCACCCTCTGCACTGAGGACCCCCTGTGGGAGCGGGTTCATGGTTTGGGGTCATCCTGAGCCCTCCCATCCTGCAGCTGCCACATCACACTGTCCCACCAGGAACGCCCCAGGGCCTGGTGCAGGCTGGGGCCAGAGAGCACTGAGCCTGCCTGTCTCCGTCCCACCGCCAAGCCCAGCTGCAGGCACCGGTGGCTGACCTGGCACAGGGCAGGCTGTGCTCTCAGGGCCGGCTCCTGCCACCTGCCCTGCTCCACCAGGCAGACTCTGTCCTGGGCTCAGCTCTCCCGCCTGGCCTGTCCACTAGGACGGGGTGAATGCCACAGACACCATGTCTGGCCACCCACCTGGCTGGTGGGAGCATGGTGAGCACACACTCCCCACCTCTGGGCCATTGGGTACAACTGCAAGGCCCGAATGCCCCACCCAGGCGGGGCCCAAGCCCCTCAGCATCCAGGACCCTGGGGCCGGTGCTGGTGGGGGCTGGGAGGATTGTCGTGAGCCAGGGTCCTGCCGGCCTGGGACGGGGACCCAGCCTGGCTACGCTGGGTGTTGAGTCTCCCTGATTTTCCGAGAAAGGGGAGCTGGGCCCCTGCACCCTGTGCTGTGTCCACTGCCCTCTGCCCATCCTTGGGTCTGGCTGCCTTGTGGACAGAAAGTGGCTGAGGCATTGGACCCTTTGGGTCCCCAAATCCCAGCCTGCCTCTGCGCGTCCCTTTCAGCCTCCCGGGAGGAGGCTGCTGCGTCAGCAGGACCCAGGGGCTTTGTCCTGGCGCTTTGTGCTCCAGGCACCAAGGGACAAGAGTGCTGGGTGGGGGAGGGGCCCGGGAGCTGAGCCTGGGAGGAGGGAGGGGCTGGGGACTGGGGCCATGGCCACCTTCACATCAAGGCTTGGTGCTGCTGCCACTGACCTGCTGGAGTCCTATGTGCCTCGCACCACCCACAGGAAGGGGGAATCCCATTACGGGGTGGGGGACTGATGCTGGGGGACTGTCAGTGAGAAAATGGCCCTGCGCTGGCCCCGCTGCCCTCTGCAGCACGAGGGGTCCCAACCCACTGCCGCTGTTACTAACGGGGCTGGGGCGTCACTGGGGGGCAGGGAGTAGTGGGCACGGCGGCCAGGGCTCTGTGTGGGTCTGGATTCCCAGAGCCCTGGGGGGCTGCAGGGCTGGGGTGGGGCAGGTGGGAGGGGCCCTTCTGCCCCCACGGAGGAACCTGGCTCCATGAGGTGACCAGTGCTCACTGGGGCCCACATGGTCTGGGCACACGGAGGTTCGGTGGCAGAGTTGGGGGGTAGAGCGGCCTGGAGGGGCTTGAAAATCCCTGTCCCCACTGCAGAGGCTTCTCAGGCCCCCAGGGGTGTCTGTGGCTGGCAGCAAGGGCTGGAGCTGGGAGGGGGCACAGGAGAGGGGGACTCCAGGTGACCCCATGGAACTACAGCCAGAGGGGAGGGGAGAGGAAAGGTCCCTAGACCCCAACAGGCTGAGGGGAGCCATTCTGGGTGGGTGGGGGTGCGGAGCAGCCCAGGCGGGAAGCCCCCGGCAGCCTCCCCAGGGTCCCTTGTGGGGGGGCAGGTCTGGGCTGGGGAGGACTGAGGGCAGTGTTAAGGCCACGCCAGCAAAGGCACTGGATCGCGGCCAGACGCCACCTACACCCTGCCCCAGCCTCTGGGAGATGGACGGCATCACTTCCCGGGGAGGGGTACGAAGGGCCCCCACCCCAGCTTCCCATGGGAGGCAGCTGCCGCTCAGGGTGGACATCGGGGCCAGAGGACACCTGGGCAGGGCCCGCCGTGCCGGGCAGAGCAGGCGTCCCGACCTCCTGTGTAGCTCCAGCCTAGCTCCACCAGGGACGTGAGGACAGAAGGCACCTGTCCTCAGTTAATTGTGAGCACTGACACAGCAGAGCTCGAGGGGAGAGCACTTTTATAGATTGGCTGCGCTGCCGTCTGACATCGTAAGGTCCTCGTGTTTGTTTCTTCCCCCTTTGCTCAGGTTTAAGCCCCTCAGAGGGGCAGTGTCTGGTCCTCACACTTCGGTTAGCTAATTGTTAGGCTGATGTGCTCAAGAAATTAAAATAGTAGAGACAGAAAATCTGAAAACAGAAGTACTCCGAAAGACGCACATCTGGAAAGCTCGGAGCGAGCGGCCGGCGGCGATTGTGCGCGGAAGGCGGGGGCCATGGCCTCCGTGGCCTTGATGTGCCGTCCAAGAGCTGGCACTTTGTCAAATACGAAAATGGTGTTATTTTTATTTGCTTGGTAAAGTGATTCTGGTCTTCGGTCTGACGTCCAGGGTGAAGCTGCTTCTGCACTTGTGTCTGGTGACAGGCTCCACTGACGTCCCCCTGCAGCTTACGGCACCATGCACTGAGGGTGGTTCGCACGCCCGGGATGATGCTAACGAAAGTCTCTTTCTTTAAAAGCAAAAAAATGAAATAAAATAAAAACAGAAAACCCTGCTTGTCCCTCTGGCCTGCAGGATTCCACTCCTGTGAGGTCCCCAGAGTCCTCACGTCTGGGGGCCCTGAACCCTCCTCTGTGAAGCACCTCGAGCGTCCAGCGCGCTTTTCTGGCCGGGCCCCTGCTCGTCCTTCTCCCCGAGCCGTCCCTGAGCGGTGGCCGTGCAGCCCTGGTCGAGCTGCGGGGAAGGGATTGACCAAGCCCAGGTTTCGAGGTTTTATATCCTCACGTCCTGCCGTCCTTCCCCACGACATCCACTTGCGGTTTCCTCTGATGCCCGAGATCTGACTCTGCTGACCCAGGCCACTGAGCTGGGCCCCTCCCAGCAGGAGGACAAGGCACACAGGGCCGTTCCCTGACCGTCTCTGACCAGCCGGAGCTGCCTGCAGTGGGGGCAGGTTGGGGGTGTCTGACTGCCCCAGGGAAGGGGCTACTCCAGACCCATCCCAGTGTCGCTGGAGGCCGGGGCAGACACGAGCCATCCGCTCACCCAGGACGGCCAGCATGACCAGGGGGCTCATGCCGGGCTGCCAGCCGGGAAGCACCCTCCAGTGCCAACCCATCCCCAGGTGCTCTGGCCTGTCGGGGCAGAAGCGATCATCTGTCCCTCCCCCACCAGAACAGCAGCTGTGGCAGGAAGAGCACAGAGCATCTGGTGGCTCTGACCACCCAGGCCTGAGCACGGAGGGGACGGCAGGATTCTGGAGCTTGAGGGACGCCCCGAGTATGAGACGGAGAGGCCTGTGCCCCGCCTGGAGCAGCAGGGCCGGCAGCCGTGGTCCTCCACAACAGGGGGCCCCATGGAGGCTGCACCCAGGCTCAAGCCGCCCCCGCCTGGGAGAGGAAGGATCGGGGTGCACTTGCCCCTCAGAGCCCCCACCTGGGAGCTGCGGTGGTCAGTGGGGTTGCTTTGAGGGGATGCTGCATGGGTCATGTCAAGGGAAAAGAACCCACACTAGAGGTTTAGTCTGAGCTGAATATGAGTGACCACGGCCAGGAGAGCTTTGTGCTCCATGGCTGGTCACAGTTTGGTTCACACATTTTGGGGAGACAGGAATTACAGGTAAAGTCATAAATCAGCACATGGAAGGTGTACATTGGTTTGGCCCAAAAGGGCAGGACATCTTGAAGCACAGGACTACAGGTTATGGGTGGGTTTAAAGGTTCTTTGGTAATTGGTTAAAGAAATGAAATTTTGTCTAAAGGTTTGGAATGTTTTAAGTTAAGATAAAGACGTCAGTAGGCTGGGCGCGGTGGCTCACGCCTGTAATCCTAGCACTGTGGGAGGCCGAGGAGGGCGGATGGCTCAAGGTCAGGAGTTCGAAACCAGCCTAAGCAAGAGCAAGACCCCGTCTCTACTAAAAAAACAGAAAGAAATTAATTGGCCAACTAAAAATATATAGAAAAAATTAGCCGGGCATGGTGGCGCATGCCTGTAGTCCCAGCTACTCGGGAGGCTGAGGCAGAAGGATCGCTTGAGCCCAGGAGTTTGAGGTTGCTGTG